>JASFCX010000040.1:0-15451 GCA_036937015.1 Crucibulum parvulum | reverse complement strand
GCATTCGATTTCTTGACGGTAGATGCAAGGTTTGTCGCATTTTTTGTGAACGCAACAGCCGTCGCGGAAGCCAATTCTGGACCACGGTGCCCCAACTTCGTGTCAATATCTCCCCCCAACTTCACTGCACCGGGGCTAACATTCAACCACAAATCAGCTAAATGGAGATCTAGAATAGCTGCTTCTGGCGGCACTGAGAGAGTCGCATGCTTATTAGCCGGTATGTCCAAATTGACATAGAAGTGATCAAGGGAAGCATTGATAGTAGCGAGTCGCTGCTGTAGTAAAACCCCTATTACACGGACAGCTTGAAATTCCCCTTGGATAACGGCAGTAATGTCGAGATTGGAAGGGACGTTGATATCCTTTTGGTGTCGAGGAATGGCAGGATACCCTTCCTCTGAAAGAGGAATATGTTGGAGAATCTGAATGGTAGCACTGGGCAAAGTAGCATCAAAAGTGATGCAAGATCCTACGGCCTTCCGGGATGACGATCCAGATAAATAGCCCCCTATCAAGGTATCTAAAGTCAATGCAGGATCTAATTTCTACGGTGGATATTAGGTATGCAAAGAAATAAAGTTATATGTAAAACACAAACAATATTAGTTATGTCCGTCTCAAAATACGCTACGGCAGGAAGGATGAGTGGTGTAACTTTGATTTCAATGCTCTTGCGTGTGTGGAAACGAAAAATTGTGTTTTCTTTCCCACTGCCCAAGTCGTCGACCGCTCTGAGTGGATGACTAGTACTGTCTTTTGCATTGTCTCTCTTGAAACGAGACTGAGATGTACCGCGATATGTGCGATCCTAAAATGACAATCTCAGTATATTTTCTAGATGGTAAAATGGAGTTGCGTTGCGCACCCGAAGAAGCACAAATGGTGGCCCCTCCCATAAAGAGGGCTGGCCCATTCGACTAATTTCGTAATGACGGGTGAGACGGGAGTAATAGTTGAATAAAGAGCTATTGAGGACAGTGTCGGATGGATCTTCAAAAAGGCCATCTCATAAATCGGGTTGGGTAACAGAACGTATATACTTACCAACTATGTCTGACCAATTACTATCAGATGACTCTCCACTAGTCAGGTCGGCGTCGTCTGATTCGTCACCACTAGACATTGTCAAGTCGCCTGCATCACGGAAGATAGGGAGTGGAGTCATTGATCGTGTTCTCCTATATATGTGATCTGTTAATTTAGCACAGAATTACGCGCCGAACTTACGCTAAACGAGCATCTCGATCTGCTTCAGATACACCCTCTTCACCGTCTGATTCTGATAAATTTGCTACTTCAGACACACGCCGGGCTTTCGGTTGTCGCTGAAGGTTAGGCCTGGCTGAACAAACACGCTCTGGTAGCGTTGTTTGGGGTAGATATAAACTGTTTTTATGACTGGCGTGTCCTAGATGCATATTTGAGTATATGGTTATTGCTCGCAATCATGGATCGTACCTTTAAGGTGTCCACGTTGAAGCAAAGTATCAAATATGCGTCTAGCGCGACCTGTCAATATGTCTTGCTCTTCAATAAATGCCATCTGCGCTTTTGTTATACCATGATGTCCAAGTGGTGCGGAGTAAATATCAAGGAATGCATCGGCAACTACCTCGGCCCCTTCTAACCAATTTCGCTCGGGAGATGCAGCGAGCAACACCTTCACCAGAGCACGGGGAACTTTAATGCTGATAACTTTGCGGTAATACTGGGTGCCTAGGTCATTACTATCAAACTTTAAACCACATGGCAAAGAAAATAATAATGCTGCATTTCCGGGTTGCCATGTTAAGTCAATGGCAGCGATCCTTATCTTATAAAAAGTCACTTGGAACCTATCAGTCTCCACCCGATGTAGAGCTAATACTGAACACACCATCCAGGTCAATAGAGGGTTGGTATTCATTAGCAGGAGCATTTGCTGGATCAACAAAACCGAGACGGAAGGAGTCGCCAGTCATTGTTAGAAGCTGTCCATCCAGGGCATTTAGAATGGTCTTAACATGACCTACACTTATTTCCCAGACACAAACATAAGTCGCAGTCCTCGGCTGAGGCCCAAATAAACGATTGGCCGTAATATCAACGCCTTCAAAAAGGCGTCATCATAGAGAATCAAGTTGGTAATTGATTTTGCTTACCATCGATCATGAAGATCTCTTTAGGGACACAGCGTTTCGACCGAGAATAAGTTACTCTTTCAGGATAGTCTAATTCAATATGACCTCGAGCTGTATCGATATTGAGCGACATTTCTGTTGGAGAATTATCAGACCATCGCTACTGCCTTTGAAGGATCACTTACCCATGTAGTAGTCATGCATCCTCAATTGCAATTGAAGCTCGGGAACAGAAAAAAGAACGCATGGTCCAGTGCGCAAACTAGACTGTTTACGTTGATCCGCATTAGGTGCTTCATATCCGACGAGACTCGCAGGCATTATAATTGTGCCCCGTTCAATACTCACGGACATCTCAGTTTGCATCATGTTAGACTCAAGTAGGCGTAGATTTAGTCTTGGAGAACTGTTTTAGAAATGATTACTCACCTTGCCCTCCCGGTATTTTGATGCTATAGGATCACCGACAGGTATTCCCCGCTTCCGCTTATCTAGGTACTCATATAAAGTAGAAAAGTGAGTGAATGACCCAAGATAGTTGTCCCGGAGAACCATAAAATATCGAATCGACCATCCCAATGCTTTGAACGCCGTATCCCGCAACTGTGGGGCATCTACTTCAATATTTCAATCACTTGTAACATGAAGTGACGTACCTTAAAGTTAAGCTTGAATTGGTCAATGTGCTCCTCGCGTGTTTCCGAAAAATAGCGATAGGACCCCTCAAAGCCAAAATATCCGGTCTTAGCTATGTTATGGCCATCCTTAGGGGCATGCAATGCATATGTATTCCAACGGGGTAGAGAAAAGTCGATCGATAAGTCTGGTGCTGTGCCAGAAAACGTGACGTTGGTGGATTCGGGACGAAATATATTTGAAGGAATTTTTATATCATTACGAAGCTGTGATCCCCGAATGATCGCAAGAGCTGGAATAGAATGAAGGTCAGTTCAACGATGGATTAGTTTAATTAACGTCGTTATGCACCATTTTCATCCTTGATCTGTGGCTTGTCAATGATATTTTGATCATTCGCATATAAATTCATTTCAAAATGATGAAGCTCCATCTTAACAGCGTAAATTGTTGGAACGAATCGCTGCCATTCAGTCGGAGGACCAGATGCCCAATCTCTGCCAAGGTCTGTGAACATATTGATATGGTCGCGTAATAGGAAGAGTATTGGTTGCCGGAGCGATACAGCAATATTCCAAGTTCGTTCGCCATTCCAATTGATTGGTGAGGGCAACTCGCATCGGACCTGCATATATCAATTAGGTTACATAATAGTCATCCCAGAAGTTGTGATTACCCTGCAGGATTCGGCAGAAATGAGACGCATGTCATTCAAGCTTGAAGTAATAGCAATCGTATCTAGATGAGCTTCGAGTGTTGATTCATAACCTTCTGAATTTGCTACCATGGGCATGATGTACTTGATAGAAGAGCGATCGCCAACAGCCATAGTGATAGATGCACCTTCCCGTTTCCGCGGTCGACTTGGTATCTTTACAAGTCCGTCCCATTGCCAATCCTTGGACGCTTCGCGAAAAGGTATGTGAAGTGTTGTCTCGTCCCGAAGTTCTATGAAAACATGCAGTGCTGTCCAAACGCGTTTATCACCTGGGCTGAGCTGTGGAGTTATTTCAGCATTTTGGTATGTAGGCGGGAAAAAGGCTTTCTGCAGCTCTGCCCTGATTAAGAAGAGTTATAGTTTTGGAAACCAAAAATGGATCAGCAACATACCGCTGACGATCTGCCCACGGTCCATATCGCAAGAAGCCTCCTCTGACAATCATTTCAATTCCCCATTCTGGTGCAACATCTCCATTGCCAACATCAATGGTCTCCAGTCCTATGTCCTCTGGATCCTCTGGTACTTCACCGACAACGTCAACATAGTATGAAAGTTCAAAAATGGGGGCTTCAAGAATTTTACGTTCTATGGCATACTCCAGTTGACTGAAATCTGCACCAATAGGCGTATCTTCGTCCATCGCTTTCCGATTCTTCTTGAGTAACCATGCAGCAGTAGTAATGTTCTGATGTGCTGTCCGCTGCTCGCGTCGAGTAGTACTATATTTCGTAGTAAGCGCATAGAGTTTTATCTGACGGCAGAGACGGGTAAATGAGCGGTAGGATAAATAAGAGGACGCTTTTGCGAGTGTAGAATATCTATGAATGCTAAGTTGAATGGGGTCAGAGATAGTGGGAGAAAGCTTACTGTTCAACACGACTGTGGACAACTTTTCCTATAGCTGTCATTGGATCCACGTAATCTTCATTCTCAGCCAGTCGAAATGAAGCATTCTGGAATTTCATGGCAAGAACTTGTTTGTAGAGGTCGTGTTTCGATTTCGACTGTAGAAATAGTTGTAAAATCATCAAGAAGAACGAAGGAAGAGCTGACTTGAACTATCCCGAATGTTCCACTTGCACTGTGGAACTCCGCAACTAACAAACTAGGAGCGGACGCATTGCCGCAGATAATGGCTCCTTTTGTAGCTTCCAAACCAAGAGGTAGTAAGTCCTTCGGGTCGAGGTTGGGAAGTTGACGTTTAAGATACGCCATAGCAGTCTGAATTGTCATTGGAATAGTGAATGTACGTTTGACACGCGATGGTGGGTAAAAGGGGGACGTCGTATCTAGCGAACAAACCCATTATCATCTTTTGCTCACTCAAGAGAGAGGAGAAACCCAACAAACTTACCACGGCGACCCAGCCTCTGAGAGGACCGATGTGCACCACTAGTACGCGACGTTGGACGACTAGAGCTTTCCATTTGAGATATAATACTGTCATATGCAGCAGTCCTGTTGTATAGAAACCATTCAAAACCTTGAAGTGAGATTTGAATGCGACATGATAGCGAGCGTTTGGTTTGTTTATCTGGAGACAAGAAATAAGATATCAAAGTGTAACGATGTTGCGCCCAACTTACCCTCATCAGGGTGGACAGAGCCACTTATATCTGTCTCTGTTGTAGGTCTGCGTATCCAATACCTCCATTGCAACTGTCCTTTCACTATCTTCACGGTCTGGTTGCTTGAATGGTAGCAGAAGTCCTTGACTAGTATTCTTCCAGCCAATATCGAGAAGTGAATTGATCCTGAAGGAATTATATAGTGAGATATAGATACAAAGTATGAGCAGGTATATGTACCGAGCTCTACCCATATGCTTGAAGACCCTTGGTTCCAGTAAAGCACGCGTATGATCACACTAATAAGAAAGGCTATAAATCGGTTCCAGAAGAAGAAGTACGCAATTAGTGCAGCGATAATAAGTGAGCATGCTACGGGTAGGAGACGGTCGAGCATATTGATGAAGCCAATCGGGGGACTAGAAAGTTAAGTAAACGCGTCGAAGAGCACAAAGCAGCAGTAATGTCTAGTTCCGTCGCGTGTAAGGTCGGGAGTAAATATTGCGAGAGGGAGGCGTGCTGTAGCTTGAGAGTTCAAGGTGGCAAAGCCGGAGGCTCTCTCTTTTAAGAGATAGAGGAGGAAAATCAAATGGGCATGGTATGCAGCTTGAAACAGGGTAAGCTGAATCTCTAAGCTATTTATTGAAGACCGTGAGCGTCACAGAACACTGCGTCAACTCTGCTGACCAAGCAATAATCTCACAGTCGACGGAAGACGCTTCGCGCTGGTTAACTTGACTTTGCTTTCAACGTGCTGCCATGCATCAGACCACTGCCGTTACTTCACAAGCAAAGTCTCCACTGAAGCGTCTTGTACTCCACTCTACGGTGACCTGCTCAACTCAGGCCGCTAGCTATGGAAAATGCATCGTAGCAACATACACCGATGTCAGGAAGGATATGTGTAAGGAGGAGTTCGCAAAATTCCGCCAATGTCTTCGTGAATCCGTGCGTCCATTCAACAATTCTCGGCCGGTGCCAAAGCTCACCTGAGATTGTAGATGAAGCGTAAACCATAACCAACAAATTCGCTCAAACTTCAAAGGATAAAAACAATCATCCCACAATTAATTATATTAGACTTTAACCCCCAAGTCTCGCGAATAAATGATAATATGGTTAATGAATCCACCGAAAAGCCTAATAAACACGCCCAGGCATCAATCCAACGATTGCATAGCACCAGGTATAGGACGCTCGCGCTCGGTTCTCTCTGCACTAGCTGCTCCGGCTGCTGTCGCACTACCGGCCTCCCTCCTCGTCCTTCCACCAGCACCTCGCATCAACATACGCATACCTGCCGGCAATGGCCACGGTGTTGTGTTCGGAAGCGGGAGCAATGAATCAGAATTCGCGGACGGTGGAGGCGGAACTGGACTTCGCAATCGTGCTATGATGGGCCTGAGGCGTAGGTCAAGAACATATTGGGGTACGCCTGTCCTGGAGCCCGTTTTAGTGGCATTCGATTGTTCGTCGCGCATCGAGCTGTTTGTTGGTGTCGGGGGAGGCGAGGAGGTGATCGGAGATGGCAAACTCGAGGGAAGAGGAGATATTGGGTCTGGTAAGAGGGTATCCTCTGCACTAGCACTGGATGTATACCACACAGACGTCTCGTATGCAATGGTTGTAAGGAGTAGCTGGAGGAAGACAATAAGGATGTCGAGAATAATGAGTTGTGCTTTTGAGGGCACGTAGGCTAGCGAGCATAATATATTATTTAGACCCATCTGAAGAAATAACCTTGAGGGCTACTTACCCATTCCGACGAAATCCAAGACAATAGCTCTACCCTCCGCCGCACCCTGCGTTGCATGGTTCCAAAGGGTTGGCCCGTTGAAGAGGAGGAGCATCGCATAGAAGAAACGTAGCGACCTAGTTGCATCGATGTCTCTTGGCTTCGCGCACTGTAGTTGGGATATGATGCGAAGCGCGAGACTCCATACTGATGGCGAGAGGAAGAAGGAGAGGGCATGCAGCTGGTAACAGAGGGCATTAAGCTATATAATAGGCAGTTTGAATATCTAGTATTTAAGCTACAGCAACATTCAGAAAAGCTTACAGAGTGAATAATATGCTGTCGTTGAGCATAATGCCGCTTGTGCATGTCATCTATTGCAAGGTCGTGTTACCGACAGAGAAACCTGGCAGCTCGGAGACCAGTCTTTCTGCGATCCGGGGAGTGGCAGAGCTTTTATATGAATTAGGCTAGATAGCCTGAAGGGCTGGACGGTTGGAATCCAATCCGGTGCAAGAAGACAGCTTAAGCTTCGCCATGGTCGGTAGAATTGGCTGTTGCTTGTCAGTGTATGCCAACAGCCCCACCCTCGGAGGTAAACCTGCCGCGCGCTAAGCTACATTCTCAAGTCATACTAGGTTGACTCTAAATACAAAGAAAAATACATAAGATGCGAATTTAAAGTTCATCTAGGTAATATGTCCGTGAGCGTCCAAGAAAACCGAATAATCCCAAATAAAATTCTGTCTAGGCCCCACAAATGCATGTTACGGCAAATGACCAGGAGAGGTAGTAGATGCAGCAGAATATTGCGGTAGAGGATCCACATCTGTTTTAGATGCAGGTGGTCCTAAAGACGACTTGACTTCTGATCTTCGTCGATCAGCCTTTTCTTCATCGATCTGCGGTTCGTCGAGGATGATACCCGACTCTCGATCTAACCGTTGCAAACGTGACTTTTCTTCTGCTGATATCTCGTCATGCGTCCAAGTACCTCCACCATACCCGACCTCGAGGGGTGGGGGAGGTCCGTGATATTCATATGTTTGTCTACTAGTGCTCGGCGCTCGACTAATTTCGCGATAAGGATCGTATTCTTCATAAATACCTTCCTCAGAATTTGAAGGGGAGACATGAATCTCTGGTTGGATTGGAATTTCTCTCAATTGAGAATATCCCAATCCTTTTGTTGGCAAGAGTTTGAATGCATCATCAGTCATTCGGGATACGCGTGCAGCACGTTTCTGCCCCTTCAATTGGTTCACATATCTTGTCACAATGATAGCTCCGTCTATAAATTCCATTGAACTCGATAAAAGATGCATAAAAAGATTGACTTACACATTTCTGCCACTAAAACAAACGTTGTGAGGGCCCAATATACACCAGTGGCGATGTTTAGCAAGTCGGTACATTGCTCCTGGGCTTGTGGATCTTTAATAGTATCGTGACACGCCTTGTTCGTCGCGGTGCTGGAGAAGCGAGTCACTTCGTAAAGTAGAAATATGGCGACACCAACGTTGAGGATGAAGTGGAAGTAAATGATGTATGCATATGTCTGAACGAACAGTTGCTTTCTGACGACTGTACCTACAAAGCTGACAAGATGGACAAACGGAATAAATTAGCACAAGCGAAGTGAAAGTAATGATGAATGCTCACCCAAAGATAGATGCAGCGAATAGGAACGTTTCTACTAAGCCAGCAATAACAAAGCCAGCGCGCTCGCCGGAGGTCATGTCAATGGTACCTTGTCAAGAATAAGCTAAAGTTGAACCACAAATTAACTAGAGTCACCTACTGGATACTTCAAACCAGAGCACGATGGACAAAATTCCAGCAAAAAACATGCCCAGGATTGTCATGATGATTACGCCGCCTCTAACGGGAAGACAGCAGCAGAAAGTGGACCCCCCGAGGAAGAGATCCCTGTAACTGAACGGCATGGTGTCGCAGAGAGGAAGGTGGTTGGGGAAGAGAAGTGCGTCAGTGGCGAGACAGGCGCAGGCGATGAGTGCAGATAATAATAATGGATCATAACCAGGCCTTTGCGGTGTTGACTACACAGGCCATTGTTGGTTGCGGCAGTGCGCGTCTGCCTGCGTGCGCTAAACATAGCTCAGCATTCTCGGAGAGTTCCGTTCGACCTTGAAATATATCCATATATGGAGCATCCGGCCCGCGCCGATAAGAAGTCCGGAAGGATTTGCCATCGCAAAACAATGACCTCCAACGTTTTCAGCACGATGTAGTCATGAAAGCTGAAATTTTTAAAAGAACCGGTACGCTACGAATGACCTATATGCATACGAGGACAAGAAATCCTTCGGAAATCTTAAATACTTGGCAAAAGCTTCATAACAAATATGTACTTTGTCACACACAACCCTGCCCCGGACATATTTATCTCGCTAATTTAAGCTACATATAATGATTGGCTACCATTCGTTCATGCTCTCCCAAGGTTGCTCATGGCACCCACTCTCCTCTGATATACCCCTCAGCATTTGTGTCTCTCGCCTCCTTCGTCTTACTGCTTGTCTCGGTTGCTGCAGACTGCCTCAGATTAGTCCTGGCCGCGTGGGCCGCCCATGGGGATTTCCATTCACGATCCCACTGACCAGTTAAACCATGATCTCATTTACTCTTCTGGTCAGTTGGCATTTTCATTTCCGCAAGTATTTCTAATTCCTTCTATAGGAGGGTCATTATGCGTGCTTCTATGGAAAGTCGGCATCCAGTGGCGCTCGTCTTACGAGTACTGACGTTGTGGTTTCCATACAGGGAATGGGCAGTCACGTTTGAAAGTGAGGTAGATATTATCTGGCAGTGCGTATTTTGTTTGTGCCATGTTCACCTCAAATAACACTATTTCAGGATGAATAGGAAGAGTTGGCTCAAATGGACCTTTCTATTCGCGCGATATTTCCCTATTCCAGTGCAAATGTACGCTTCTTCTCGTGTTTGTACGAATTACTGAATAATTAGGATTTTGACAGTTGCAATCGTGCCCTCGACATTGCTATACTATATGACCTGCCTCTAAAGCACGCTCCTTTACGTGTGTGGTATGTTTGCCAGGTGCTAGTTGCTGGATTTTCCGTGTTCTGTCTAGAAATAGTTCTGATGAGTCGCGGTGTGTACTCTTTTCTTCTAGGTTGTATTTACTCATTAGCGGTCTAGTATTTGCACTTTATAATAAGAACCAATGGGTCCTTATTACATTTGCATGTCTAGTGATGCTTGAAGTCATCGCCATTATTGTGGGTTTGGCACTGACACTACCGGATCACGACTTCGATCCTATCCAAATGATAACTCGGGTACCAACTTCTTTTGCTTATTTTGGGTGTGTTATAGCTGTTACTATATTATTATTATTACTAACATTACTTTAGAATCGCAGCAGTTGTTGTCCAATCTGTGATTATAGGATTTACCATTGCAAAATGCGTCCAAAGCCATTTGAAAAGTGTACCCATTGTCAAATTCATGATCAGAGATGGAACCTACGTCTTTATTCTTTTATGTAGTGGGTGGAACCGACTCACACCTGGCAAACACATGACTTAACTACAAACAGTGTTTTCTATGGTTTTAGTGATCTACACGCTGCGAAATATCGCTTTCTCAGTAACTGGATACGCGTACGTCTATGCTTTACACTGATCGTGGCAATATTTCGACCGACCTTTTAACGATAGATGGTTTTTGACAATGTCATCCAGTGCAGTAAGTTATTAAATCGGCTATTCTTTTTCTATACTTACGAAAGAATAGTGCTGTCGGTCAATAGTTAATATGCAACTTGTTCCACAACACCCAGTATCAACGCGTGACACATCAACGGAGATACAGTTCACAACCATTATCTACACGGATCAAATTGATAGAATGACAGTGGAGGAATTTTCAGCTGAAGCTAGCCATAGGTAGTGCTATTTTTCTATATCTCCAACCCGTCAGTTTTTTTTTAGCTTCTTTGTCGCTGCAGGTCATCAAGAAGTTTGTCCAACACTAATAGCTCGCCACATATGCAGTGCTGATACTGTGTATTTTTATATTAAAAGTTGGGTGCTCCCTCCAACGTGCGGCAGAATTCTCATGTGTGTACAGAGCGCTTGGAACGATCCGAGACAATGGATGAATACCTTTACGATGTTTACTAGATTATACTTGTACCACTAGTAGTTGGAGATTTGTTTGTGTGTATTAGACGCGAAAGCCGATGGCTTTAATGTCCCCAAAGAAGCGATTTCACATAGCTCAACAACGCCAAACTCCTCCACTCCAGAAATTGAAACCGCTTTCTGGTCGTGTGTCTGTTGGTCCAGGCTTGCACGCCGGAAAATGGATAACACAAGTGGGCCGCAGTCGGACGCTATGGATGTCGATCCAGATGCTAACAATAACAACAAGGCGGGACCCGCTTCTCCTCCAAGACGTCCATCTCGTTCAACATCTGTACCCCTTCCTGGCGACCATTCCAAAGACTATAACGTCGGCTATGTATATTCCGCCGAAATGACATCGCATTTTAACCCAACTGGTCATCCAGAACAACCCGCCCGAATAGAGAGTATATGGAAAGCGATAGTCAACAAGCACTATACTAAGAAGATGCAGTGGCTGCCTATCAGACCAGTCCGAAAGGAGGAAGTGCTCCTTGTTCACAGTGAGAGTCACTGGGACACAGTACAAGCTATACAACGTGAGTTATCAAGCGTAACTATCATGTGAACAGCCTGGGTCCATACAATACTAATTACGATATGTCGGATACTAATTAGATTTGACTGATCAACAACGAGCTGATTCTGAAGAATATTATGAGCAGCTCTCATTATATGTCATGGCTGGTACTACACGTGCGGCTCTTCTAAGTTGTGGTGGTGTAGTAGATGCTTGCCTTGTTGTTGCACGCAATCAATTACAGAAGACTTTCGCCATTGTCCGACCCCCTGGACATCACGCAGAACCAACCGAGCACATGGGCTTCTGCTTTTTCAATAATGTCGCTGTCGCGGCAAGAGTGGTCCAACAATTAACACCTATCAAGAGAATCATGATTCTTGACTGGTAGGTCATTTCATAGTCTTCTGAAGTCTGTCGCGTCCATTAAAATCGCGTTCAGGGATGTTCATCATGGTAAGCTACCCAACCCCATGAGGCACTATAAAATGTTAATATGACGAAGGTAACGGCACGCAGAGGGCTTTCAACGATGATCCGACTGTTCTCTATGTTTCTATTCATCGCTATGATCAAGGCACCTATTATCCATGTGGCCCATTCGGCAGTATGCAATCCTGTGGGGAAGGACCAGGGCTGGGATAGTAGGTCATCCGCCGTATAGTCTCTGTATTTATTGCTGAACAGTGGCGTTCAGCTCGGTGAATATACCATGGCCAGTAGCGGGGATGGGAGATGCCGACTATATCCATGCTTTCCAGAAAGTAGTTATGCCCATTGCAATGGAGTTCGCCCCCGAGTTAGTAATTAGTACGTCAACTGGCCCACATTGTATGCCAATCAGACTTATCATTCCGTAGTCTCAGCAGGCTTCGACGCAGCGGAAGGGGACGATCTCGGCGAATGTTTTGTGTCTCCTGCAGGTTATGCGCACATGACTCACATGCTTTCTGGGTTGGCTGGCGGCCGATTGGTGGTCGCTTTGGAGGTAATACGATTATCAACACCATAATCGTCTTTGATTAATGTATTCTCACCTAGGGTGGCTACAATCTTGAGTCTATATCCAATTCTGCAGTTGCCGTCACAGGCATTCTACTCGGTGAAGCGCCCGAAGAGCTTCCTGCCATGACTGCCACCGAAGCTGCAACAGAAACTGTATGGCAAGTTGCCCGAGAACAGAGCAAGTACTGGAAGAGTGTTGATCCAAAAACATGCGAGCCACAATCAGGTGCGCATTACGTATGCTTCATATGAACGTCGACTCAATATTTGTACAGAATTTGAGGACATAAGTTTCTCAATACCCGGTGTGTATTTTCAGTTTCCTTTATATACCCCAGCTCATAGACTCCGTTCAGAAATTCTGAAAGCTCATCGACAATACTACCTATATACTAGGCATGACATGATGCAAGTTCCTTTGGTCACCCCAGAACTTGAGGAGCGCTTTTCTTCTCAAATCATGTGCACGTACGTAATGTTCTGTGTCATATTCTATTATCTAACAAATACATAAAGGTCAGACATCTTCGAAAACAATACTCTCGTACTATTCATACATGAATTGTAAGTCGCTCCTCTTTCTTTCTTGTCACGCTTCCAGGCTTACTTGACAACAGTGGAAGCCTTCGCATGGAGTTGGAATCATCCATGACTTGTGACGTGGAATTAGAACGATCGTATCTAGTATGGTCCATTACTGCCCATTGGATAGTGCTGTTAATAATTATACCCCACAGATCGACTTTTCCAAAAAACTGATCTCCTGGGTCAAGGATGAAGGCTTTTCACTGCTGGATGCGAATCTTTTCCCCAAACCATCCAGTACTGCTGGTGTAAGTATTAGCCCTACTTATGGATTTTCCAACTCATTGTGCCTCAGCAATACAAAGCCACTGAGAATTTGGGTACGGAAATACTAATATATTTATGGGATAATTATGTTCAGTGAGTTCGTTCTGCTGTAGTCGAGGTAAATATATCATTATGTTTTTATACAGGCTTTCAAGTGCTCAAAGAGTCATTCTCATTGGACATGGGCCTGGTTGTCGGTCCCTCGTTGATCTTATGAACCGTCGAGGTTTATATTAAACATCATAAATTGATTTTATGCTAAATCTTCGCATCTATAGCTGTCAGCATCATGAAATCAGTTAAAGCTGTGATCCAAGTTGTAGGTCGACAAAAAGCACCTAAGGCTCCATCAGACTCAGAAGAACTTGGAGCATGGTATCAAAAGGCGAGTTTCGATGATCTATGATATATGTATTAGTTAATGAACTAGTTTCGTTTCAAAGCACTCCCTTCTGATCATGCCAGCAACACATGGGAGCCTCGCTCCGTTAATGAAGCCGAAAGAGCTGAGAAAGCATGGAAGTATCATATCTATAGGTACAGAAAATAATCTAATGTTCCTGAATTACTGTCCTGATGATATAAACTACCATAGAAGAACCAAAGCAACTAAAACTTATCATGCTTGCCATGCCGAGCATTAAGGATTTTGTAAAGGAGCATTTAGATCGTTATCCCTTATTGAACGTGACTCGTACAAACAACCTCAATAATATCTCCTACTAGTTATGATACTGCTGTGAATTTGTTATCTGGTTTTTTGTATAATATCATATCTCGTACCACTCAAAGTAAATCCACCGAACCCCGGGACGGCGATATAATGCCGGAAACTTTGCCCTCAAATCCAAGCAAAGATCCTCTTTTAACAGCAACGAGGTCTTTAATAGGCTTCGAAATTCCTAGAAGACGCTCAAGATTCACGGAAGCAAGGCTGAGTGCCTGTGAATGAGAGATGGCACCATCTGCTTCGAGGGCAGCCTGTTCAGAAGACTAGTTAGCCATGTTAAGAACTGTCTTAGAATATTCAGAGAACTACCCAAGCAACATCAAACCGTAGATTCCTTGAGCTCCATTGCTCTTCTACGCCAACGCCTACTGTCACATTATTGGCGAGTAATAGAGATGCAGAGGTGCTAGCACTAAGAGGAGGGCCAGCCAGACTATTCAATAATTCAATACAAGTATATGTTAGCACGTGAAGATTATATGGAGACATAGACTCACATTCGTCTGGATTTCCAAGTACCTGGAAAAGGACGAGAAGGTGTCAAAATAACACCAACTCCAGCTTTCCCGATTTCCTCTGCCAAAAGATGGGCTTCATTGGCACCAGCAAACACTAGGCGGATTGTTTCGCCATTTGCCTCCTCTACCTCTTGCTTAAGTCGAATCAAAGTTGCCATGATGTCAGCACTTTCAACCACTACAACAAGTGGCAATTTGCCCTGCAAGGACGTTTATGACATGACACAAAAGCGAGGATGAAGGGAATAATAGTCACCTTGACAACATCTTTGAATCGTGCAGCAAGGTCTCCTTCACCGCGACCTGAGAGCAAATTTCGTAAAGCTGCGATTTGAGTGCTGACGCTCGGTTTAGATGCCCCGATGGCGACATGAAGAGCTGTCACATCTTGAACTACTGCACCCTTTGCGAGCTTATGAGGAAGACCAGTGCCAAACGCGACGCTGAGTCCAGACAAAAATCCAGACGAGGCAGGCGCTGTAATTCCAACTGTCACACCGGAGCGATAGGCAAGTCTTGGACGAATTTCAGGTGCAGCTCTTTTCATGAAAAGGTGGTAAACTCACAATGAATCCCGAGATGAGAATAGTAATCCATCTAGTGCGCGAATGACCGATCCATCACCTCCAAGAATGTTGGGAATAACGGCTTTCAAAGGATCAAACACAGGTCCATCATTCGTCGATGGTTCGCCTTCGATGTGATTTATTCCCAGTGGACTGCCGTAACTGACCAGGGCAGGTCTAAATACTCAGACGTTAGAACCGATGGATAGCAAAGTATGAAGACGAAACATACGATATGGATCCGCCCTCTAAGTCGATTCTCTGTGCATTACTATCCAGGTGCATTGCACAGGGTTCGGAACCGC
>JASFCX010000039.1:17289-28336 GCA_036937015.1 Crucibulum parvulum | reverse complement strand
CAACCCCACCCAACCCCTCCAACAACATCTCTCGGCTCAGCAGTGCATCCCGCAGCTCTGCGAACATGCCGATCCATGCACGGGTCTCTTCCTAGACAAAAAGAGCTGATTATATGCACATCGTTTGGGGAAGGAAAGGACATACGAGTAACTCATTATCAACGTCATCGCATTCCTGTCATTTCACGGTGTCAGCCTCAAGTGTGGGTATGAGGAAATCCACGGAGAAGCACCTCAATCTTTCCCAAGACACCCTCTAGCCTATCGAGCGTGTCAATTGTCTTTACGCACCGGTCCATGCTGGATCTACAGGTCGTCTGTTCTTTCTTTTCATCTTCATCTTCCTCCTCCGGGACGTCGTCGATCAAGTTCTCCTCCAGGCATAATACCACCCACTCGAGACTGTGTTCTGTCTCATCGCACTCCACGCTAGCGCTCGAATCCAGCCGCAGTTTATTAAACACTTCGAAGAGGCCCTCATTCTCGTCATTGGTAAAGAAGGCTGGCACAGGATCACTATCAGCAAGAGTGTGGTGCTTTTGTGTGAGCGGGGTCGTCCTGAGGATGGAACTGTCATTGGCGATATCTCTAAAAGGTTCCCCAGTGCGATGCGAGCGAGGTGTGGTTTCGGGTGTCGGGGTTGCTGATCCTGAAGCGTGTGGCTGACATGTAGAGTTAGCCACTATTGGCTGGAAACGAGAATTCACGCAGAAAAGAAGTACGGTCACACACTTTTATATTCTCTTTCCTAGATACACTGAAATTGGGTCCCTTGGGTGGAGAATCGAGAGTGCGCAGAGGGGAGGAAATTGAAGTCTCGGGTGATTTGACGGTGAAGGGGATGTTGGGATTGAACGGCGCGAACATGGAGATAGATATACTGAAGGCGTCTGAGGTATAAGTGCTGAAACAGAAGACTAGCGTGGATTTTGTAGAGATGTAATGAGGCGTGAAGATAGGATGTGGTCGTTAAGAGTCAGGAAGTGTTTTGGATGACCGTTCTAAAAATAGTTCAAATCTGATCAGGTGCGGTCCGGCGTTCCGTTCCCTTAATTAACTCATTGATCGGCCTGCAATGAAATGTACAGAATCGACTTTAGCCAGCTTCAAATGCTTATATAACATCGAGAGTGCACAGTTACTTAATTTTGCGATATTTCACTTCGAACAGTCTGTGTATTTACATACAAGGAGACGTTATGATTTCGTACAATCCATGATACATGTTGCTATTGAGTACATATAAGGAATCACATTGTAAAGTTACTTGAACTGAAAGATGCTGACAACACAGTCGTTGTAGTCGTTATCTCCAGCATCTTCTGAGAGAATCTACATTATCCTAATTCAAATTATTTCTTCGTGTAATAATCATTTGACTTACCGTAGAAACCACAAAAGTATCAAGGTTCTCTGTATCGGGGAGCTTCTTAATCTAAAGATCCATGGGTATAAGTATAATTTGAGGATGATCCAAACGTACAGTGACAGGAGCGACAGATTTCGAAGCCACAAACGATCCAGTTGCAGTTGGTGCGCTTTCGATAGTGACCGTGATGGTCATATTCTCTGCGAATGGACCAAAACTCCAGGCAGGTTGCTTGTTGATCTCTTGGGTCATGGGTGCGTTCTCGCCGAACCCAGTAAGAGTGGAGAATCCCAAGAGACGTCCAGATGCATTCTTCAATTCGAGGGAGGCACGCTGGTAACGCTCAGCGCGGGTGATCTGTAGAATATGATCAGAATTATACATGGATATCGTATTGAATAAACGTACACCAGTGACGGTGCCTCGGAAGCCTCTTTCAACGGTGACGCTGTTGGACATGATGATAATGAATGGTGATGATAAATGGCGGGGTAGGAATTGAGAGGTTGACGATTTTCTTGTAGATATTTATATCACCGTACTTCGCCTCCGATAAAGTCCTCCTGTCAACTTTGAAGCTTGAGCGTGCATACTATACTTCCATTGATTTGCCACCAAGATGACAGTGGCTAGATCATGGCACGTTCCACCGTCAAAAAAGGGTCACAGGCGATTCCGTACTGGTGGCGGAGGGTGTATTGTTGAGGTTGATCCGTGTGCTGCAGATTGCCAAGTTGGATAACTTAGAACGGTGGAATAGAAGAGTCGAGAAAGACGGTCCACCCTCTTTGCGAACGGCGAACGGACTTAATTGAGTAGTCACAAGCATTTGCAATGACAAACAACGTCAAATAGACTGGGTGGATCAGGTTGTGTACCATTCAAGCTGACAACCCAAGAAGTTGAGGAAACAAAGTTCAATGAAATATACATAAGCGTCGGAAGGAAGCCATTCCCAGGCAGTTAAGTCGGTATTGAACAGGCACCGCATTTGGTCCGTGATTCCAAGTCGAGATATCTGTAATTGTTATTAGTAATCCACTACCGAGAGATAGTAATTTCCCTTGTATTTTTCGCTAGAAATGCCCAATGAGAACCGAAAGACTGTTGCCTCGAAATGAACCCGTGATATATAGACTTGTCGAAGAAAGATCTGCTGATGGAATCTTTTGGACAGGAGGAACGCAATCGTGAGAAGGCGAGTGAGGTACGACAATAGATAACACCTTATAAGAGTCTCGTCCCACACGTAGAACGCCAGACATGTACTGAATATACCATCCTGAAGCCAGGAAGAGAATACAGCGACAGGAATGATTACTATTGAATATTGAATCCTCGGGTGTTTGTATCCTAGGCGCTGAGAAGGTATTATATAGACCTCAACAGAATTTGAAGCGAGTTGGATAGGTGAACACAGGTTACCAGATAGCTGAGATATATACCTAGCAGATAAACACCAATGAAGAGGAAGGACCAATGTTCAAGTGGAGCTATCATTTTAGTAATAATTGTATTCTTGAGCCCGACAGGCGGCAATGTGCTGCGTGATCCTGAAGTTGGACTCAAAGGTTGAAAAAGATGTCAGATCAATACTTTAAACGTTCTGGTACATATTAAAGGGCGGAAATTTTGGAAAAAGGCGTGAGCGTTGTTTCAATATTTGGCCTGGAGTACTTTGCCAAACTGAATTTATCTTAGTTCATGACCATTAAAATATTGACGGTTCACACCCTCACCAACCCATGCCTCTAATCATCTTCAAGATTAAAGGCTAATATACTCTGCTACAAACTTAATCAATTTTTAGGTCGCTTCTGTGTTGAAATAAGTGAAGTAAACGTTTGGCCTCGGTGAGCTCGTGAGGCAAACGGATAATGTACATGCTCGAATGTACTCTACCTATATACGAAATATCTACATACTTAGATAAATATCAAATGATTAAGCAGCCACAAAAATGTAAGTATGATTGCGAGCGGAGTCCGGATCGCGCTCGCTCGTAATCTTAGCGCTCATATTCCAACATTCTAAAGATGGCTCTAACAACGACTTAACCGATGGTAAGCAACCTAAACACACTCGTATCATTTAGAAGACTAAACAGATTCTGACCTCTCTTTTCTAGTAGGACCAGTCGTTGAACCCACTGGCAAGTATAGCATTTAGTTTCTTTAAGATGTGTGTGGTTTGCAAGTAGTTTAAGTGCCACAGGTAGGTTCAAATGTATAACATCAGTGTCGAAGCGCACTTGAATTACACAATTGTTGTAGAAGTGCGTTTAAATTACATCTCAAGAACTGCTAGAGTAACTCGACATTCCCTCCGCCAAACTCCTCGGGTCAACTATCCAAATAGCTGCCTTATTTCCTGGCTTCTCACCTTCTGCTCTAGCTTCGTCCAGTCTACCAGCTATCCGAGCAATCTTGATCTCCCTCAGTATCGCCTTCACACTAGTCCGATTGGCCGTAAGCGTTGTCCATCCTAAATCAGCACCCCAAATCATGCTCTGCACTGTGTGCGCCGTGAGTCGAGGATTGGCCTTGGTAACCGTCGCTCGTTGGATCTCGCCAGCTCCTTTCTCACGTAGTGCGTTGATGAGAGCCTCTGGAAGTGCACGAGGGTGAGGAATGGTCTCTTGTGCGAGAATATCTTTGCACGTTTTCCCAAGAGAGCGGAAGAAGGAGGTTGGGCTAGCGGGAGCCTGGAGTATCGGATCGCTGACGAGATTTAAATCGGGAATCGATGATGGGGGATATAGGTGTAGGGGGAGCAGTGGAATAAACTTGGATGGGAATCGCGACTCCTGCCAATAGAGTTCTTCAGATTGAGATACGGAAAGCAACTCGGAAGGTGAATCTATGTTTATCGCAAATATCGCATTGGCACGACGCTTTTCGTGCGAGCCGCCTATTTTCGAGACGATGCGTAGGCAGCGCTCTCTTGCCTCCGGAGTCGTCCAAAACTCGACTTTAGCTGGTGTCGAAGAAGATTGCTGAGAAGATATTGAAGAAATCCGATCAGATATCTCCTGCAGAAGACCTTTGCTCATCTCTTGCAAAAGTTGGTTTGTCAGCGCGCGAGAATGCTTCGCTAGATCGTTCGGTACCTCCCCAGAATCCACTTCAGCTGATTCCGCCGGCGTGGTCTCTTCAATTTCCTCCTTCCTCGCCTTTTTGCTTACATGATTCCTCTTCTTCTTCCATTCACGGTAGTGCTGGGGAGGTATGAAGCGAGTGTTGGCCTCGTCAATAGTGGCCGGAAGTGAAGCATGGGTAAGGTCTGATATCAGGGCAATAAGAACTGAGAGATCAAGGTTGATGCGTATAGAGGGTTCTGGAGGACCAGATGGAGATGGAGAAGGGGCTCGCACAGGAGTAACCTCCGGTAGCTCTGCTTCACTTCTCTCTCCAAGCTCTACGTCGATATCCATATCACGAAGACAGCGAATGGTCTTTGCTATCCGAGGATCACTACCATCGGCACTATCTTCAACCGGAGATGGATTGAGACGAGTAAGACGGATTGTGACTCGAGGAATTTCTGTAGTGCCTTCGATTGGATTAGCTTGAGCGGCTTCAAGTAATGACCGACCCATACGCAGAACGGAGTTATCGAATTCTGTCTGTGCAAGGGTGGCAGGCTTGTCCTCCCAATCGTCATCGGCCTCGTCCTCAGATTCAGTTAGGTACGAGTCAATCTCACGGAACTCTGCAAGCATACGCGAGTTTTTAATACTGATAGCATCGAATGATCATCGGAAGTCCTGTAAAATAGTAATAATAATAAAGTGAGCTTACGTATTAACTCTGATCCACCGACGCCCATTATCAGCTACTACATCAACCTTCGTACCAGGCGGTCGAGGAGCACCGCGTTTTCTTGGGCCTACAGGTTCACTGGATGGATTGAATTGGAACATTTTGAATACCGATACAATTGGCTGAGCTGCACATAGAACTTCTTTCCAAACTGCGATGAGATATGGCGCATTCGTCGATAATGGAGGGAGATGTATTGATTCAGGATTATCGAGAAACTACTGAAGGAACGCAAAAATGAATAAACGAGCGAAGGAACCCAAGAAGAAAATATCGAACCTTCTCTAGGACATCTAAATCTATTTTTATTGAGTCTCGTAGCTTCTTCAGTCCAGGGATGTTTTCTTGCTGGAGCCATTGACCCTCTTCGCCTGCATCTGCGCCCACATCAAGCGACGAATCGAGAATCGGTGGTCGGCTCGACGATGGCTGAAAGTTTAAGATTGCGTCGTGGATATTTTGCAGCCTAATCCTCAGTAGTTGCAGCCCTGGATGGATTGGATTGTTGCCGTCGATTCCGATTGTACTGGCCATGTTGTGGTTGAAGGTAGATTTGAGCGCTCAGCTTTTTGGCTGAACGAGATCTCCAAGCTAGGAAATCATATTCCCACGATAGACTATCAATTTGAACTTGCTTCTCGTCGCCATGTTGAATTCGAACATGAATCTACCTGGATTATCTCTCAAATAATATGGGCTACCTCACGCTACAGAATCTAAATAGCTGCTAGTGGTAATACATAAAGCTATCACGAGCCTGTTTTCCGTGGAATCACTTTGCTCTGGCGCTCATGCTTCAGATTACACGAAGAGTCGTTTCCGGGTTGTCCTCGACTTCTTCAAATCTCTTCAAGCAAAGTCAAAATGCTTACAATTCTGCCCTTTAAACTCAACTCTGGCAACTTTTTAATTGACACGCACTTACCGATATTGGGCTTTGGACTCCACAATTTACACATAGGCATTTTGAGGGTGCCAGAAAGCGACAAACGCTATTTGATTTCTGGGTTCAGGCCTCAGTTAGATGGTACTTGCAGTAACTTTTTCCTTTATCTTCGAACGTAACAAAGTCTTGGTGGAAGATCAGGCACCCCTGCCTAATTCCACATTGCGAAAATTTCGGTATGTGCACGTAGCCAAGCTACTGTGCGTCAGCTGTTGATTACCCTCTCTTCTCCTTTAGTGATATTTATTGGTAGTCAGATTGATCCTGAACGAAGTTCGGCCTTCATTATATGGTCGCATAATTATCGGTGCAGTCAGCCCACCTCTTTCGTTTTACTCCTTATCACTATTGAAGGGTTCCTGCTTTGCATCATGGTCGACGACATATAGTGATACAAATGATCTTATAAACTCAGTATCAGTATCAATGAGGAGGACCGCTCCGTATGTGATTAAAGTCCTTGGAACTGTTTAGTTTAAGCATAACCGTTAATTTGTAGAATTTTGCAACCCCAATACGCCAATGCAGTCTTACGCACTTCCCATCGGTTTATTGAGCTTGATTTTTAATGCATCCGGTAAGCTAATACTCCGCAGGATCCTTCCGTCTTCCCACCTGAAGAGAGTTATTGCCGGCGAAGCGGCCAGTTTTAGATGGATTTTTAGTCAAATGGCACGGATTTATGCGGATCATTCTATTTTTAGAGTCCTATTATTGGAACAACGCGGCGTTCTTCGAATTCTGCCGTATTTTGTGCGAGCGATAACAGCATATCTGTCAATATCCTGCGATAGTCCCCTTTTTCTTTGGTCATTTGATAGCTTTATTAATCCGCCCAGATACGGAAAACCATTTCCACAAACCCGTGGATTCAAGTCATGCATCACGGACTCTTTTCGGTCCTTCCTGTCGCTACGTCGACTCTTTTCTTCAAGTCATGCAGACCTAGCGATGAGGTATGAAGCACTGTCATGGGTGTTTAGGATCTCGGTTAGGAAATTGAATCATGCATTTCACTAAATCGATCACTCACAATTACTACGCGCGTTCTACGATATTCCGAAGAGACGCCAACTGTGTCGGTGTCTGCTCTTGCTATTCTACAGTACCACCATTACCTGTCACTCAGACGAGCGACGACGAGCATCCCGGATATTTTCCGATAAAATGCTGTATATAAACGAGATGATAGAGCCTTAAATCTCATCAGTCCAATCACAAACAGTCTTAGCACAGGTCCACAGGCAATTAGTCATGTTTCCTAAGGTCGCTCTCCTCTCTTTCGCTCTCATCGCCGTTGTTTGTGGTCAACAAGTTGGCACAAACACCGCCGAAACACACCCTACTCTTCCCTGGCAGAAATGCACGAAAAGCGGTGGATGCACTACCCAGTCGTCTGGCAAAATCGTCCTCGACGCTAATTGGCGCTGGCTTCACACTACTACCGGCTACACCAATTGCTACACTGGTAACACCTGGGATGCGACGCTCTGTCCTGACGGAAAGACCTGCGCTGCCAACTGTGCCCTCGATGGCGCGGACTACTCCGGCACTTACGGTATCACCACCAGCGGCAACGCCCTTACGATGAAGTTCGTCACTTCCAGCGCGCAGAAGAACATTGGTTCTCGTGTATACCTGCTAAACACAGAGAGTCAGTATGAGATGTTCAAGGTTCTCAACCAGGAATTCTCCTTCGATGTCGATGTTTCCAACCTTCCTTGTGGCCTTAACGGCGCGCTTTACTTCTCTGAGATGGATGCCGATGGTGGTGTCGCTAAATACACCACTAACAAGGCTGGTGCAAAGTACGGAACTGGTTACTGCGACTCTCAGTGCCCGAGGGACGTCAAGTTCATTGCTGGCGAGGTATGTTTATTTCCTGTACATTTTCATATATTGGACTGACATTCAAAATTTCAGGCTAACGTCCAAGGCTGGACCCCTTCTTCTAATGATGCCAACGCTGGAACCGGTAACTACGGTGCTTGCTGTAATGAGATGGATATCTGGGAGGCCAACTCGGTCTCCGCTGCCTATACCCCCCATCCTTGCACGGTCTCTGGCTTGAGCCGCTGCTCTGGCACTTCTTGTGGTACCAACGGTAGATACGACACCGTGTGCGATCCTGATGGTTGTGACTTCAACTCCTACCGTATGGGAGATACTTCCTTCTACGGCAAGGGCCTCACGGTCGACACTAGCAAGAAGTTCACTGTTGTCACCCAATTCCTTACTAACAACAACTCTTCCTCTGGTTCTCTTTCTGAGATCCGCCGCCTCTATGTTCAGGACGGCAAGGTCATTCAGAACTCCAAAGTCAACATCCCAGGCATGGCTGCATACGACTCCATTACTTCCGATTTCTGCTCTGCTCAAAAGACCACTTTCGGTGACACCAACAGCTTCGGTAACAATGGTGGCCTTGCCAACATGGGCAAGGCGTTCTCCAACGGCATGGTCCTCGTTATGAGTGTCTGGGACGACCACGCCGCCAACATGCTCTGGCTCGACAGTACCTACCCCACTGATGGCGATGCCACCAAGCCCGGTATCAAGCGTGGAACTTGCGCCACAACTTCCGGCAAGCCCACCGACGTCGAGTCTGCCAACGCTAATGCTTCAGTCACCTACTCCAACATCAAGTTCGGTGATATTGGCTCGACTTACACCAACACCGGTACCGGTGGTGGAAGCAGTTCCTCTAGTTCCTCCGGGTCTACCAGCACCAAACCCAGCACCACCAGCACCGCACCCCCATCCGGTGCCACCCAGACCAAGTACGGTCAATGGTGAGTTTCTCAACTTGTTACCTTGAATTTTATTTTTTTCGAAACTGATTCATTTCTTCGTAGTGGTGGTATTGGCTTCACTGGGCCAACTGTCTGCGCCAGCGGTTCTACTTGCACTGTTCTCAATCCATACTATAGCCAGTGCCTGTAAAAATGTACCAATTACTGTTTTCTCTGTGCTGTATTCCAAATCGCGGTAAAGAAGATGCACTCACTCTACTATAGCTTAATGGTAGATAATTTCTGGTGTAGAAAATGTACCTAGAAATGCTAGATAGCAAAATAATCATGACGGCCTTCCTTCTTTCATGCGTGAATCCGCTGCTCTGATGTTGGACTCCTGCGGACAAAACATAATGATACAAGAGCAGGTGTATCATTATTTTTATCTAACATTCCTCGCTGGACTTCATACCATTTCCCTCCGTATCACAAGGTTCTAACAATTCAAACTTCAAGGAAACCAAAGATTTGACGCGTCGCGCGTCCAACTTACGTGGTCGTCAATCAGCAAACTGGTACATGATTCGATTATTGTATCCAAAAAACTAGCTAGATATACATATATTAATGAGAAAGAACAAATTATATATATAATGTTTATACCCCTCAAAGGTTTTCAATGGTAATGACGAAGATGAATGCCGTTCAAGATCTCGGTGTCATATTCTTCACCTCGAATGAAGTTTCCAGTCCCGTAACTCTTAATACGGGCAACCTCCCATCTAAAGTGATGCATCGGTGAGTTGCACAAACATTTTGTACAAAGATCAGATACGTACTCGGTAGTGGTTGGAGGGTTCCCTTCAAAGATCTTGTGGCCTTCCTTTTGCACCTTTTCGGAATCGAAAAGCTCCAGAGGAACATCATGGATGAAGTGCGCGAAATGGAAGACACCAAGTCGACGGAGATGGAGCTGATCTTTTGGCGGACAAACGACTGACGATATGACGCGTAAGAATAATGCATCAGAGGAAGTAGCGAGCAACCTACCGCGATGCATTGTCCCCTTCAAGACTCCACCGCTCATGAAGGAGAGCTGGTCGCCGATGTTGATAACATACGCATCGTCTCTGTGTTTGACATATCGCCAGGCATTGTCCGGCATTAGGACTTGGAGAGCAGTGATTGGCTGTGAGATTAAGCAGCTGATGCTATTGAAGTCAGTGTGGCCATTCAACATGACACCGTTAGTTTTTGAAGCTTCTTCTGTGGTGAGAGGGTCGTAGATCATGTATCGAAGAAGCTTTTGACACGTTATTTGGCTTAAAATTGGCCGAGAAATGTGCACATACATCGTCACCCGTCCTGCCCTCAGCTGTCTCATGAAGTCTCCAGATGTGACCCTCTTCTAGACCTAGAACCCCATCAATAAGGTTTGACACGCGCCGGAGTACTTTTTGACGCGTTTCCTGTAGGTAATCGTGAGTTAAGTTGCAGTGTTTGTAGAAGCAAAAATTCTTACAGCTAAGAAAGCTTTCACTTCATCGACATACGGTTGGAGAGGTTTGGGGTGGCGACTGATAGGATCGATGCTGAAAGAAATTGAAGCATTATTAGAAATTGTATAACAAGGAAACGACAAATTCACCTGTTCTGGTAGAAGTTGTAGTGCTCTATTCTGTCGCGAATACCATCCTTAATTTCCCAGAAGTTCTGAAGCTGTGAAGCCATATGTCAGAAGGACATGAGGTGCGAGTAGAGATGGGCCGTACCTTGTAACCAATGAAAGACCCCTTCTCTTTAATAGGCGCACGATGGGTCTCCTTCTCCTCCTGGTCAACGCCATCAAAAGCGAGCTGGCCAAGATCGAACTGGCGACTGAGCTACTCAGGGGAATGAATGAGATGCCGCCGGGCAGAGGCCGGTAATCAAACCGGACATACCGTTTCGTGATCAATGCCATGTCCGACAACGTAAAAGAAACCGTCGCGTTGAAGTGCAGTCGCGACCGTCTTGATGAGCTCCTCCTTCTGGGTATCGTACAGCGACAAGTCGATCGTCAAGATATCTGCCCATTCCATGTCTTCCTTCGTGGGAGGAGAGGGCATAAATTTAGGAATAGGAGGTTTCGCCTGTGATGGCTTGCTCCCAATGATGTTGAGGTTGAGCCGCTCAG
>JASFCX010000039.1:0-17192 GCA_036937015.1 Crucibulum parvulum | reverse complement strand
TACCCCCTCTTCCTCAAAGTGCTGGTTACGCCATAGTGTTAGGGCTAGGATTGTTCTTTGCTCTATTCATGAACGGCGTAACATGGATGCAAGCGAAATTCTCGAAATTCTCTCCCAGCTCTGCGGCGGAATTCACTGCTGCTAGTCGCTCTCTAAAAACAGGTCTTATTGTCGCGGGCATTCTTAGCTCATGTAGGCTTCATCAATACTGTGATTAATTTACCATGAGCTCACATATGTATATTCACATACAGGGACATGGAGCCTTACGCTTCTCCAGAGCGCCACACAATCTTACGTTATGGGAATCTCTGGAGGTTACTGGTAAGTCATGAATCGTGATCATAATCGATATTAATTTTGATTCTCTTCGTTCAGGTATGCCGTAGGTGGCACCCTTCAGATTGCCATTTTCTCTGTGATCGCTAGTAAAGTCAAAATGAATGCTAATCGAGCTACAACTTTCCCTGAAGTAAGCTACCCGATTGTATAATTTAGAGTGCTTTTCTGACTGCTTTGTAGGTGGCATATATTCGTTATGGGGCCGCTGGCCACTTGGCATTTCTCTGGTGCGGTTTGGTGTGCAACGCTATCGTTTCGTCATGCATCTTGCTTGGAGGTGGAACTGTAGTGACAGCTCTCACAGGGATGAACGCATATGCTGCGCTGTTCCTTATCCCTGTTGGAGTTGCTATTTATGTCGCGACTGGGTACATTTCCTCATCTGTTAATTCTCTAGATTTAAGTGCTGATAGTCTACCTATAGAGGTCTTCGTGCCACTTTCATCTGCGATGCTACCCACACCTTTATGCTGCTTCTCATCCTTATTAGTTATGCATTTATGTATGTTCTCTCCTTATACGACCTTCATAACTGACCTAATATATCACCAATAGCATATTCACCTCCTCTGACACGATAGGAAGCCCAGCGCGTCTATGGGAGCTCCTCACTGCCGCTGCCGATATTTGGCCAGTTGAAGGAAATTATCAGGGTTCATACCTTACTTTCCGCTCGCGACCTGGTGCTATCTTTGCTGTACAGGTACTTCTTGATTGGTTTATTCAAGCTAAAAACATTCTTAATGACTTAACTATAGTCCATCATCACAGGATTTGGGCTGGTCACTTGTGATCAAGGGTATTGGTCGAGAGCCATCGCTTCGAACCCCTCTACGACTGCAAAAGCTTACTTCTTGGGTGGCTTCTCTTGGTTTTCTATTCCCTTTTCTTGTGGAACCATGTTGGGCCTCACTGCTCGTGCTCTTGGGACACTCCCAGACTTCCCTGTCTTATCAAGCTTTGATGTTGGAGCTGGGTTGGCTGGAGTGGAAGTGATTAACTATCTGGTTGGTACCGCGGGCTCAGTACTAATGCTCTTGCTCGTGTTCTTGAGTCTTACCTCTGTTAGTGGTTCACATGTATCTCACTCATCCGAGCAGATACTAATCATACATCACAACATAGGCATTAAGCGCCGAGCTCATTGCGACTTCTACACTTCTCTCCTTTGACGTCTACCGCCATTACTTTAACCCCAAAGCCACTAGTCAACAGATTGTGACATCATCTAGATACTTCATCGTATTCTGGTCAATATTCTCCGGAGCCCTCGCCTCGATCTTTTATGCTGTTGGCATTGTTAGTACAGTATTTATCTTTTATATGACCTTACGCTGAACATAATACTTTCAGAACCTCGGATGGTTATTCTACTTCCTTGGTGTCTCCACAGCTTCTGGAGTCTTCCCAATTGCACTCACATTCTTGTAAGTATCCCTTTCCTAACCTTCGCTTCCAATCGTTTACTAATGCAAGTATAGATGGAAGGACATGTCGACCGCTGGGGCCGTAGCGGGTTCCATCGGAGGGATGGCTATCGCCCTTGTCACATGGCTTGCAACTGCAAAATGTTACAAAGGTGCCATCACCGTTGACAATCTGAGTGACCAATGGGTTTCCTTCGCTGGCAATGCTGCTGCCATCATATCTGGCGGTGTTCTGTCAATTGGGCTGTCACTTTGGCGTCCAGCAAACTTTGATTGGGAGAAGATTCGAAGCATGAGCCAGGTTGCGGAAGATTCCCAGGATGTTAGGTTCGGAGGGAAGACCAACGAGAAGAGCTCAAGTCTCCCATCTGTTGATGAGACTGTATCAGGCGTTGTGCGAGATGGACTTGATATTTCTGCTCTTAACAGGACGTTCAAGAAATATACAATCCTCTTCTCCATCTTAGCTGTCATTATTACATTTGTGAGTAACTCCAACTCGCACCTTACATTGTTGGGCTTAAGACTTTGATTTTGTAGATCATTCCTGGACCATTGGGAGGAGCACCATACATTTTTTCTCTCAAGTTCTTCACATTTGTTGTGGCAATAATGTTTGTAAGTACACATCCCAGTTTCTCACAAATTACAAGTCTAAATTTTTGTCCACACTAGATGTGGCTTTTCTTTGCCTTCTTCCTCGTTGTATGTCTACCAATTATTGAGTCGCGACACAGTATTTTGCACATTGCCCGCGCGATATTTGGTAAATCATAATTACGCTCTCATAAACATGACGAATATAAAGGAAAAAATCGGGCTTTATTACCATCCCTAAAATGTACTACCTATCGCTTCATAACTTGTTCTTACGGTGGAATCAGAATTGTCGCTCTCTATGAGGCTCTATATGTGTGGCAGTGCTATAGTTTGCTTCAAATTGCCCTGAAAGATGTTGCCAAATACGGGACAGCAGGTCTGATGCGGGGAAACCAGAAACGGCATATTTGGACTCTCTTCCCATCACACCGCGCGGTGGTTCCTTCATCTACTCCCTTTACTCTTTAACTCTACGCATTCCAATAATACGAAGTTATTACCAGAACTCTGACTGTACAACACTGTGTAAATCACTTTGAACACAACCTCAACCTCTGGGAAGCACTACGCATCATCTAGGCGCGCAACGCGAACTCTCGTATCGAACACTCGGACCGGATTATGGGAAATGTACACTCAGGATCTACATTTACGCGTAGTACGGGGGCATTGGACTCATTCGTGGCTGATTTAGGTGGAGATATTGTCTACGACAAGAGGTGTGTGATGTCTGTACTTCATTCAGTGTATTGATATCCATACCACTCTGCACAAAGCCTTGGATCCGCGCGATTTCT
Source organism: Crucibulum parvulum (assembly GCA_036937015.1). Taxonomy (NCBI): domain Eukaryota; kingdom Fungi; phylum Basidiomycota; class Agaricomycetes; order Agaricales; family Nidulariaceae; genus Crucibulum; species Crucibulum parvulum. The sequence goes on along the minus strand of JASFCX010000039.1, from coordinate 14,026 downwards.
CAAGACAGTGAAATGTCGACATCGGAATGGTTATCTTGTAATGAAGATATTCATCAAGCCGGATCCAGGTCTATCGTTGAGAAACTACCACAAACGCCTGAAATGCAAGTGCTACTTGTAATGCTGAAAGCTTAGGTGATTAAACTTTGTTGTATTTAGCGGACAAGGAAGCGCTCCTTGAGATACCGAATGTGTACAACTATCAAACGTTTGTTGAGACAGATAAAGCTGGCTATATTGTTAGACAATGGATTGCGAGCAATCTTTACGATCGAATAAGGTACCGCAACATTCCACATCCCTTCTACTAATGCTTACACATGAGTTCAGTACGCGTCCGTTCTTGAGCATGATAGAGAAACGATGGATAGCCTTCCAGCTACTTAATGCACTTCGGGATGCTCGTAACAAGAAAGTTTCTCATGGCGACATCAAATCTGAGAACATACTTGTTACTTCATGGAATTGGGTATACCTAACCGACTTTGCCTCCTATAAACCAACATACCTACCACTCGATGATCCATCTGACTTCTCGTTCTTCTTTGATACCTCGGGACGTCGAACATGTTACATCGCTCCAGAGAGGTTCTACACAGCCGCAAACAATCCAGAAATTAGTGCGAAGAAATCAAGAATTGCGCTAGATGAAGCTGAAGGGAAGCGGGACGGCAAAGTGACAGAATCAATGGACTGTTTCAGTGCTGGATGCGTTATTGCCGAGTTGTTCCTTGAAGGCGCCCCATTATTTACATTGAGCCAGCTCTTCAAGTACCGAGAAGGAGAATACAATGTCGACAGTCAACTGGCTGCGATAGAGGATGACGGAGTCCGAGTGAGTGATCTTAATGACTTCGAGTATGAGAGCAACGAATTCATCATGGGTAGTAGACTCTGATAAAGCAGATGATTGACCTCGATCCCGCCATTCGTCCAACCTTCGATACTTTGCTCCATACCTCAAGAGGGACAGTATTCCCGGAATCCTTCTATTCATTCTTACACAACTACGTATCCTCTGTTAACGAACTTCCAAACACCTCTCCCTTCGCTGCTACTACTCCTTCTACTGCAGGTGCCCCCAGTGCATTCTTAGTCGCACCTCCGACAGCAGGCTCAACACTCCGGCCAAACACACTAGCGACTCATAGTTCTGGGAATGCTTCAAACGCTGACACAGCTGCGGAGCCACTACCTACCGATTCTGATCACAGACTGGAGAGGATATGGGCAGATTATGAGAGTGTTGAACCTTATATTGCACCAGAGAACTTGGATGATACTGTGATGGATGTGAAAGTGGAATACAGCTCAACAGCTAATGGCTCTTCGAGACCTTTCCAGGTATTTATAGACTGCAATTCAGCTAAAATATGTTTAGTAATAATAGGTTTGACAGGACATATTACCAGTGGAGCTACACATACCAAATCGAGAGTCTAAACTGCTGAGAAGCCGGCAACGTTCGGCTGTAGAAGGTGAATTAGGCATTTAAGAACTATTTAGTTTAAATACTGATCAAAGAGTGTAGACGGGGCTGCACTTATCATTCTCGCTCTCACAACAGCCAATATTCGGAATTGCACATTGCCCAGCTCAAAAGTTCGGGCTCTCGATGTTTTCCTTGCACTGGCTTGTCACCTCACAGATGAAGCTAAATTGGACCGGATGGTCCCCTATGTCATCGAATTGCTTCATGACGATGCACCGCTAGTGCGTTCTGCAGCCCTTCGAACACTTGTCCAAGTGGTATGTTTCATCATTTCATTATGCTTTCGGTCATGATTGAATAATCCTTCAGCTGATGCTCGTTACTGTAATCACACCTTCGAATGCTGCCATATTCCCTGAATATATCATCCCCAACATCCGACATTTAGTGCAAGACTCTGAAGTATCCGTTCGATGTACATACGCGCAGTGCATTGTACAGCTTGCTGACACCGCCGTGGCATACCTTGAGATGGGACAAGCCCTCAAAGCCCATGGAGCCTTTACGCTTCATGATGTTCAGGAATACGAGAACGCGCACTTTGAGGTTCGTATTCTAGGTTGATATCATTCAATGTTAAGTAACCAATCCGCAGGTATCTTACGATGCAAGCCTGCAAGAGCTCCAGTCCCACGTACAGGAACATCTTTCTACGCTTTTGATGGATCCGTCAAGCATCGTCAAGCGTGCAGTCTTGCACGATATTGCATCGCTCTGTATATTTTTGGGTAGGCAAAAAACAAATGATGTTGTCTTGAGCCACATGATTACATATCTCAACGACCGGGATTGGCTTCTTCGATATGCTTTCTTCGAGAGCATCGTTGACGTTGCGGCATGTGCTGGTGGCAGGAGTCTGGAAGAGTATATTCTTCCCCTCATGGTTCAAGCTTTGTCCGGTAGGACTGAATCAATGCTCCAAAAAAAAGACACCTTGCTAACCACAGTCCTTTATATGTAGATGTCGAAGAGACGGTTGTTGCCAAAGTTTTAGCAGCTCTTACGAGTTTATGTGAGCTAGGACTTTTCCAGAAGATGCGGATATGGGAGTTGATGAGTGCCACGCTGGGGTTCCTATATCATCCAAATGCGTGGATAAGACAAGGTTGAACTCAATCCTGAACACTACCAAAGATGGTACTTATGTTACATATATCATATAGGCGCAGCTGCATTCATCACATCGGCTGCAGGACACTTGCCGACGAGTGATATTTGGTGTATCCTATACCCATCTCTCCGGCACTTCCTCAAATCCGATGTTGCCTCTATCAGTGAGCAAAGCCTGCTCACCGCCATGAAACCTCCGGTATGTTTGCCCTTGATAGTTAATATATTGAAGACCAAGCGATTGTCTCCAGCTTCCTAGGCAAATTCTCGATGCTGCAGTACAGTGGGCCATGAAAGCTGATAGGAGTAACTTCTGGCGTGGGCACCGTAGAGGTAAAGTGGAATCTCCGCGAGAAAGTATGATCTCCATGCGGAAGACAGGTCATGGTAGCATCACGAAGAACAAGTCTGAAGAGTTAGTTGTTTAATCTATTCCAATGATTGTTGACTTATCGCATGTTCTTGATAGGGATGATGCCCAAATCACGAAATTGCAACAACTCGGCATGACATCAAGTGACGAGAATAAATTACAAGCAATGAGAGATTATATCCTAAAACTTGCAAATGCGACCTCCAGGTATGGTTTAATTGCCTTCTCTTAACTAGATAGACGCCTTATATGTTGGATTTCAGCTTTACATCTCGATTAATCAGTGAACCCGATACTGGAAAGAGCTTGAAAGTTATCGGTGATGTCGAACTTCAGAAACTTGGAGTAGTTCCTCAGACTGTGTTCCTCAAAGCTCGTACATCCGAGTTCGGCACACGTTCTTCACGAGTGCCTTCGTCTGCGTATATGTCAAGGCGTTCATCCAAGAGCACACCCATTATGAGCCCCCGGGCCACCAACCGACTAGTCGGTGGTGATCATGGTAGTTTGGGAACGGCAGCTCCATTCGAAGACCTTCGTCGAAGACTGGCAACTATCAACGGTTCAGCCTCTTCTCTCGGTATATCTCATGCCCCTCGAGAACCGAGAAGCGCTCTAAATCTATCTCCCGTAACTGGAAGCTCCGGCTCATCCCATGCTATAGTACCTGCCCCACCTTCAATAACACAGGAGCGCCCAAGCAGCCCTACGGAATCAATCGTTTCAACGTCAAACTCTGTCAGCTTCCAGCCAATGAGCAGATTGCAAATTGGAAGTGATGGACAGAAGGCTGCACCAGCTGTTGGACCCTCCAAAATGAATGCTGTCGGGCTACTCGATTCGCATACTAAACTGCGATCTGAAGGCTCGCCGGAGCGATCAGGAAGGACCTCACCTATGTCCATGTCGACCACACTTCGCGCTCATCGTCCAAGAGTACCTTCTCTATTGCCTATTTCAACCTACGGTAAGCTCACATATACCTTGTACGACTGTTACTTTATACTTCGATCAGATGGCCAAGAGCTTGGCATTAGCAATCTCCTCGAAAACCTGTATTTGGACAATAATCGAGAGCTACAAAATGACTTCGGCCCTAAGGTACATGAAGGTCCCGTTCGCAGACGCAATGGTGTTCGACATTCATTCGCTCGTGATGGCAATCGTCGAATAGAAGCCAACCTCGTCGCCAATCTTACATCCCACTCCGAAGCTATCACTGGTATTGCTGTGTCCCCTGATCATATGTTCTTTGTGACTTCATCGGACGACAAGACTGTCAAAGTTTGGGATACCTCTCGTCTGGAGAGGAACGTGACTAGCAAACCACGACATACTTATGGTCAGCATCATGCACGAGTCAAATGTGTATGCATACTGGAGGGTGTGCATTGTTTTGCTAGTGCAGCAGATGACGGGAGTTTGCACGTGGTTCGGGTGCACACGACGCAGACCGGAACGTTACCAAAGTACGGGAAGCTGCAGGTCGTAAGGGAGCATAGAGTGGACAGCGTGGGCGAATATATCACCTGTATGATCCATTACAACACTGGTGAGTAGTTCGTCCACTATCAAATTATCCTGCTTACATTTGCCATCACAGATACTTCCTCAAATCTCGTCTATGCGACAACACACTCTGTTATCACTGTCTTGGACGTCCGAACGATGACTGTCCTACAGACCATGGAAAACCCGCGGCATTTTGGTCCAATAACCTGTGTATGCATCGATCGCAAACGATCATGGATCGTCGTTGGTACATCAACAGGCGTCCTTACCCTCTGGGACAAACGCTTCGGTCTATTGCTTCGAAGCTGGCATGTCGGAATTGCCTCGACTGGTCGTTCAGTGAGAATCCATCAATGCGTCATACACCCTTCCAAAGGACGTGGAAAGTGGGTGATGGTCGCAGTCGAGGTGTCTCGCAAAGCTGTAACAGATCGTACATCCACCAACTTGGTGGAGGTCTGGGACATTGAGAATGCCGTACTGGTTGAGACTTTCATAATGCGGATGGGAGGTACAGGAGATGCTATACCCCAACCACATGAACTCACAGGTGTGGATGCGGATACCAGTGCATCAGCAGCCATTGCAGCCCTTGTGCGTTCGCGTCAAGGAGTTGGAGATGGATCTGACAGGAGAACCTCAAGAAATTCATTGACTACTGATCTCCTTCCATTCCCTGCTGCAGATGTTCGTGCTATTGTCGTCGGCCTCGACTTCGGCGGCTACTCGAACGCTCATAGGCCAGAGTTTGAAGGACTCACTGAGGGAGGATCGTCTTCGCGAGTGTCTGGACGAGGATTTATGGTGACAGGTTCTGAAGATAGGAAGATACGACTATGGGATCTTGGTAGGCCAGAGAAGACCACTGTGCTAAGTGGGCTTGAGTCTGAGCATGAAAAGCCTACTTACAGGTACGTTGGCATATATGTCAAACAATTTACATTACTAATATATGGTACGAACAGTGCATCGACTAACGGGAACGCATCTACTTTCGTGGAAACCTGGGCCCCTCCGAGTAGCGGAGGTCGTAGTAGCCTTCCTTCGCAGCGGACATCCCTCATAGCACATAGTCATCAGAGCCTGTTGAAACCACATATGGATGTCATTACAGCTCTGGCGTGTATTGACTCTCCATTTAGAGGTGGAATTATCAGCGGTGATCGCGCAGGGGTGATAAAAGTCTGGCGCATCGAGCAAGTAGACTGATAGATTGGGAGGGTATAATGTTAGAACTATTTAATTTATTTTACGGTATAACATGAAGCAGCTCGGTTTATTTTAAATATATACTTGCATGACCGAAGGTAAATTCTCAACCAGCTTTGTGTAATTTATTTATCCCAGACGGGATTCAAAGAGACTCTAAGATGTAGGCAATAAAATAGCGACAACTTGGAAGTTATTTTTAGCCCTCGGAAACGTCTATGCAAAGGACAGCCAAGCAAAAAGAACAAGATAATGGCTAGTCAGGTACACCATTATTATACCATTTCTGAATAAATGAAAGGCTAGAGAAAATGTTCGAGCTGTACATGAGGTACGCTGTATATAGTGATGTCTCGAGTACGCGCCATGCTTACAATGAATCCACCTTTACAGTCGGACCTTGCTTACAAGCTGGCATCATATACTACCCTCAAAACCCACTATGTTAAAATGTTTTAACGTATATCAGACAATTCGTTTGATGTTACGATGGTGTCTGATATAGCCTTGATAATTTAATATAGCGTACAGCAAGAAATACGTCAGCCTACAACTCGCCAAGTTATATGCCCAAGAGATGGAGTTAGTTTCTAAACTGATCTGATATAGTTTCGAAGGAAGCAGGAATAGACATCAAATTTCATCTCGTTGATGATGCTGCAACAAAAATTTTTTTTTTTCACCACAGGGAAAGAAAATAAAAACACTCAACCAACGGGACTCAGTACCATCTTCTTGAGCGTGCTGACGAGAGTCGTGATATGATTGCAGAGAAATTTCAGGAAAATACCGATGTGGAGAGATAAGAGAAAGAAATAATCGAAACAGACTGGGGGTAGATTAGGATGGAAGATGAGGAGGACATGTATGAAACTGATTTGAATGGGATTGACGAAGGAAGTCTATGAGAGTTAGCGAGGCGACCGCAGAGACCTCGAGAATAATATGAGGATGATTCCGATGTTGCTAGTATCTCTTCATAACAAATATGACCGTGGCAGTCAGAAACACGCTTGCAAGTTAGCCGTAGTTAGGCGCTAATTAACGCGTCGCGTCGCGTATGTGACCTTCTTGTCAACAAGTGTGACCCCTGTGACACGAGTCATTTCTCTTCAACGTGACTTGATCGATCTTGGATGGATGGTCGCCCAAAAGCTGCTGAGTCGAATTCAGCCACTTCTTCCAAGAATTAACCGGACCAGATTATCTCCCTGCCACGTCCCCAGCTTTCTCCCAGTTTATCGTGCCTCATATCTCTCAGTTTCCCGCTCAAGGTCGTTCGCAATGGCCACCCCACACCCAGTCGCTTCTACTTCCCAGCCTGCACAGATCCCCGCCTTGCAGAGCCCCCATGCAGATGATGCAAAGAAAACAAAGGAAAGCAAGAAGAAGGACGCAAAGGCTGCAGCAGGAACCGGTTTCCCTCTAGAGGTATATGTGGCAAAGCATTTATCGCAATCGAATCGTTTCATTAACCCGATCGCATAGCTGCAACCCGCCCCGGCCTTCTTTGATCACCGAATCAAAATATTCGAAGAGCTCAAGGCGGAGTACGATGATTTCGTGAAGGGTATGTTCATGTCGTTCCGTGAAGTGGTGGCGAGTTAACGCTGTAATTATTAGCTCAAACCCGCGAGGAAATTACGGTCACTCTCCCGGATGGTTCGGAACGGAAGGCAAAAAGCTGGGAAACTAGCCCTATGGATGTGGCGAAGGAGGTCTCCAAGAGTCTATCGGAGCGCATCGTCATCGCAAAAGTACGTGTTCTCTTCTCATCATACATTTACATGTATGAATGAAAATTACCACCCAGGTTGACGGTCAACTCTGGGATCTTGAACGCCCCCTGGAGAAGTCTTGTTCTCTCGAACTTCTAGACTTTGAGAATGAGGAAGGTTAGTGTACATGAAATATATTATACGTGGACAAATCTAACATCATTATCTCCAGGAAAGAAAGTCTTCTGGCATTCTTCTGCCCACGTTCTTGGGGAAGCCTCTGAGAGGCATTACGGATGCCATCTTTGCCTTGGCCCTCCCACCGACGATGGATTCTTCTACGAAATGGCCACGGACAGGTATAACATCTCCTTATCATCATGTTATACCCTTTTAACAGGTTACCATTAGACCAGTCACCAACGCCGACTACCCTGCTCTCGAGAAGGTCTCGGAGAGTGCTATTAAGGAAAAGCAGAAGTTCGAGCGTCTCGTTGTGTCGAAAGAGAAGCTACTGGAGATGTTTAATGTGTGTACCACTTGCCCAAACCTCTTACATTCCAGAAAGCTGATTTATGTAATACAGTACAACAAATACAAGCAATATCTCATCCAGACCAAGGTTCCCGATGGCACCTCTACCACCGTATACCGCTGTGGCCCCATGGTGGATCTCTGTGTCGGCCCTCACATCCCACACACCGGCAAGATCAAGGCCTTCATGATCACCAAGGTTTGATTATCTTTCTCCGCAAGCAGAACCTCCAAACTGATCTTCTGTGTTAGAACTCTGCATCTTACTTCCTAGGCGACAAGGATAGCGACTCCCTCCAGCGTATCTATGGTATCTCCTTCCCCGACAAGAAGCAGTTGACCGAATACAAAGCTTTCCTCGCTGAGGCTGCGAAGCGCGACCATAGGAAGATCGGAAAGGACCAGGAACTCTTCTTCTTCAATGACTTGAGCCCAGGAAGCTGCTTTTTCCTTCCTCATGGTACCAGAATATATAACACCCTGATCGAGCTTATGAGAGTGAGCCCAGAATAATTTTACTCGTGGGACGAACTTACAATTTCTTTAGTCCGAATATTATAAGCGCGGATACCAGGAGGGTAAGTTCTATCCCGGCCTCACAATTCACAAATCTTAACAATCATTCAGTCATCTCCCCGAACATATACAATAGCAAGCTTTGGGAAACCTCCGGCCATTCGCAGAACTACAAGGACGGCATGTTCGTCCTCGACGTCGAGAAGGAGAAGTGGGCATTGAAACCAATGAACTGCCCGGGCCATTGCTTGATCTTCGACTCACGCGACCGCAGCTACAAAGAACTCCCCATCCGTATGGCGGAGTTCGGTATCATCCACCGTAACGAGGCCAGCGGTGCGTTGACCGGCTTGACGAGAGTGCGTAGGTTCGTGCAGGATGATACACATGTGTTCTGTATGCCATCGCAGGTAGGTGGCTTTTGTAGAATTATTGTGAGTATGAATTGACTTGGTATGCAGCTCGAAGACGAAATCAGCGCTCTGTTCGACTTCATGCAGCACATTTATGGCCTCTTCGGGTTTGAGTTCCATCTTGAACTTTCCACTCGTCCAGATAACTACCTCGGCACTGTCGAAACCTGGGACGAGGCTGAGGCTGTGAGATTATTTCCTGTGTTCTTCAATATTCAAGGCTAATATGCTCCGATCGATCTTCAGCAACTGAAGAAGGCCCTCGAAAAGCAGTATCCCGGGCAGTGGGACATTAACCCTGGAGATGGTGCCTTCTACGGTCCCAAGATCGACATCACCATTCGTGATGCTCTCCGCCGATCCTTCCAGTGTGCGACTATCCAGCTCGACTTTCAGCTTCCTGAACGCTTCAACTTAAAGTACCGTGGTCCGGACGACGCACAGAACTTAGACAAGCCCCCTTCACGCCCGGTCATTATTCACCGTGCGATTCTCGGAAGCATAGAGAGGTTCATGGCTATTATTACTGAGCACTTCGCTGGCAAGTGGTATGTATCTTTACTATCACTCTTCTGTGCTGCGGCATCTAGGACAGAAGAAGCTAATACATACATTCGTGTAGGCCCTTCTGGCTGTCTCCCCGTCAGATTCTTGTGATCCCCGTCGCGGCCCCCTATGTGCGTTCTCCGTTCTTTTTTCTTTCTTTCTTGGTATTGAGGCTATACTCATCCGATGTCATGGACGTTATAGAAAGAATACGCAGCAGAGATCTCAGACCGCTTGACCGGCTTAGGTCTCTTCGCTGACGTGGACAACGGGGAAAATACCCTTCCAAAGAAGATCAGGAACGGCGAGATTGCGCAGTACAACTTCATCCTCGGTGCGTCGATCCTTCTTCCAATGCTGTGCTATGGAGCTAACCGTCGATTAACGTTTCTCCACAGTCGTCGGCCAGGAAGAAATCGATGCTCGTTCCGTAAATGTTCGTAATCGTGATGACGTAGGCACCAAGGCTAAGGGCGAAATGGTACCCTTGGACGAAATTGTTGATAAGCTGGTCGTATTGAAGAAGTCAAGGAGTTTGGACAACAAACTCGTGTGAAGAAGTAAATAATATATCATTAGCTTAGATATCTCCTGTCTTGCTTCTCGATGATAATAGAGACGTGTTATTCATTGACGCTCGATGGATATAAACGAAAGCTGATGATGTATAATACAAAAAATGTGAGTGACGATAGAAGCCAATGCATGTACAAAGAATGTAATTATAGTTAGAATAATACTTAAAGGATGCGGGGTAAATGACGTTTATGCCGGATGTAAGAGTGGGGTTCAACGAGATGAGAGAAGCAATTAATAGATAATTCAGTTTGATGCCAGTCTATTTGCGAAGGTTAGACACCAAGGGTGCCCAGGAATTGGGAGCGCTAAAAAAGAGAGTTTAATGACGCCAACACCGATGACGAATGGGAAGGGACAAACCAGCTGTTGGATAGCCTTTCGTTCCGTTTCTGGAAGTGCGTTGATCTGGTCTTCGGTCATATTGAACACTTGTAAGATCATCGTCTACGGAAGAATGGATGTTAGGCGCGAGTCATCGTGGCTTCGTCATTGATGGGAAACTTACTTTTTGAGCATCACTAATTTCAGGAATCGTCTGTGGGGCTGGCTGTTGACGTGGAGGAGCATGCATTGGGGGAGAAGCAGAATGTATAGGTAGTGGCGCTATATGGAGCTGCGACTGGGTCGGGTTTTGCCTGTGGTACGGTGGCATTGACGGCGGGGGCATCCCTTGAGACATATGCTGCTGCTGGTGATGACTAAACATTGCAGACGGAGGGGGTGCAGACATTGGCGGTGGACCCATGCCTGGAATGGGTTGAGGTTGATGGAGACCACTGGGTGGGAAAGGCGGCATACCATGTGGGGGTGGGTGGGGCGGATAATGCGGCGCCTGTTGTTGCTGGAAGTGTGGCAGAGGAGCATTCGCAGGCGGTCTGGGCGGCGCTTGAACAGGACTTGGCACAGGTATACTACTGCCTGTAGCCACTAGCATGCGCTGCAGAATCGCCGGATCGACTATTTTGTTCAATAAAAGCGACTGAAATAACGCATATGCAAACTGTGGATGTTTGACAAGGAGTGTCCGTGCTTGGTCAGGATAAGTGATCACAAAAGCCTATATATAGGAACAAAGGAGATAGCAAAATGTCAGATAAGCTAGTAGTAACCATACTAACATTGCCTTGTTTACCTTCATCTGGGCCAAAACTTCCATAAGTTGACTGGGTTGCATGGTTGCGAGAGTATGACTAATTTTATCCAAGGCTGTAGACCCGTTCGGGACTGGTTTACCAGGAGGAATACCGGCAAGAAATGCTTCTGGGCCGTTGCTACGATTTCCTGTTCCGCCTCCACGCCACTGGGAACGGGGCTCAGATGGTCCGGGGACACCGCCATCCATGAGTTCACCCCTCACGGTTGTTTTGCCCTCAAGGAAGGGATCTGAATCCGCAAGGTCGATTCGCAAAGGGCGACCGCCCACTTCGTAGTTGTTGAGATTTCGCACGGCTGACATCGCAGTATCGTGATCTAGTCATTTGACGCGTCGCGTTTGTAGGCATGGGTTCAGTTGGGTAATGTACAAGGATTCGTTTTTTTTTTATACAGCACATGCGTTGATTTAGTTACGAGCCGCGTAAATGTGCAAGTGGCGCGGTTCCGGCAATGAATTGGAAATGTTGAGATATTTTGGGAGATGTTGTGAGTCATTGCGAGTTTGAAGAAGTGAACGTGAGTGATTAATAGATATGATTGATTTATGGTGGCATGTCAGACAGGAACGATACTTAGACGAAGAAACATAGATTGATGTACCGGCGAATTCACAGAAACCATAACCTTTGGGCTTGCCTGTATCCCTGTCGAATACCAACCTACGCAGTTATTGTTAATAATAAAGGCAAAATGAACACGCGATGGAACATACCTGAAGCCTACCACCTGGCCTACAGACTTGAAGATATCGATAAGCTGGTCTTCTCCCATGTTGTATGGCACATTTCCCACTGGCAATTTAGAAAATGTCAAAACCAAAGAACGGTAGGATCGAACAATCTCAACGAACCGAAAACGACCTTGCTTTGTGTGTTCATCAGTGGATTCCCAATGTGAGCTTCTTGAGATAAGTATTATCCTGATGCTTAGACGCGTAGGTTTGAATGAATATGATCCTGGCAGTTTCAGCTCGTTAACGCTTGCAATGACAGAGGTGGTGAAAGGAAGTGGATAATTTAAAAATGCAAGGCTGCAACGTACACGTGACTATAGTAGCTTAGTCACACAGCGTCATGCGTCACGCTCAGCGTACCAATTCTTCTATTTGCTCCACTTTGTCACCGCTATTGTTGTCCAAATAGGTACATATTTCACATGCTAAGGTTCTTACACAGCGTGGCACGCACCGCCTTGCAGCTGCACCCTTCAACTCCCTTCAACTTATCTACGCTACAAATGTTCCGTTGCAGCTATGCCCGAGGCAGATGTAGCTTTCTTCCGTCTCCGAATCGAATGACAATGGGTCTTTGTCATTACACTATTTAGTGACTCAGCTGCACAGCATCTTTATAATATTGCGAGGGATCTTACAGAATGTGCTCGACTCATCATCGAATCGAGCGAGGGTGTTCTCTGTCACGGAATAGGCTTGCGTAGGCAAAGCCTTGAACGAGCCGTGGATGACTCAGTCATTCTCGACGTGATCTCGATTTCGCTTGGAGCTTCCGGACGTCTATTTCCATATTTAGAATGATCGGGAGTATATATAAGACGCGCTGAACTCCACTCGCTCCGACTGTCGAATCTTTAAAACACATACCTCAACTCAATAGCCTCCCTTCCACTCCCTTCCACTCCCAACTCTTTCAAATGACTTCTAGACATGAACAACCTGCTCGCTCCTCCCAGCCATCTACCCTTGATATGATGCAATCACCTGCGTTCCGCCAGGCTGTAGAAAGAGTAGCATCTTGGAAATGTATGCAGGCAGTTAGGGCTGGAAAGCTTCGTATGGTGGCGGAGGATCCTAACCCTCATACTCGATTTATTCCAAGGTAAGCATGTTATATAACTACCATTCAAATCTCCACTAATTGTACTTTTCAGAATGGATATGATAGACGATTCGTCGTCTCAAACTGTATCCGCTGTGTTCGAGCTCCCTGGCATCAAAACGAGCGATATAGCTCTTCACATTCGTGACGGTAATCTCATCGTAATGGGTGAACGACGATCTCCCTATCCGTCCAATGCTATTCGACCTGGTCGTGCGCAACTTCCCCACAACCCCCTCACAGCAGCTGATGCTATTGCTGCCGGCGAAATGGACACAGGTATCGATGCAGGAGCACCTAATACAGCTGTCCGGCTCCCCGTACATGAGCTCCGATTCGGTTCATTTCACCGATCTATCAGGGTTCCTGAGGGCATTAAGGTGAATATCTATTCCTGTCATGTCTCGTCATATTTCTATCATGGATAAGTCTTTACTGACTCTTTTTTTATTATTAGGAATCACAGATCACAGCTGGTTTACAGGATGGTATGCTTACGGTGACGTGGCCGCGGTCGCCTGCCTCTCGCACGTCCACCAGTGGCGATACTATGACTCCCCCCACTTCGATCACGACAACCGCCGCTACATCCCAGTAGATCGTCTACGAATTACAGATCTGGCGATCCAGGTTTCCTCCCTAAATCTTCTGTGTCTATCACCGTATAGAAGTGTGTACATCTACTCTTGGATTTTTGTATCATATATTTTGTTTTGGGATGTGAAGGATAACGGACCGCACTCTTACTTTATGCTACCTGCAATTCCCTTTATCATACGATACCTGCTGTTACTATACTTTACTTGTTTTCTCATCCATATAAACGTTCTCAGCTCATTATATATATTTTATACACACGCACACATGCCGTCCTTGTAGCTTTATTCACAGATGGCTGTTCTGTTACTACCATCGTCACTGCTTCAATTATATTATATCTTTGTTAAAAACCACTACTCCTTTCCTTCTGGAAATTAAAAAGAAATTAAACAGTAAGCAAATGATATGTTCATGCAGTTACTCCGTTATCGACG
>JASFCX010000038.1:0-28847 GCA_036937015.1 Crucibulum parvulum | reverse complement strand
CAACTTGGATTTCATTAATAAAAATGTATTGAATTTAGTGAAAATGAATTGAATATGTAGTCCAAGCTCAGTCCAATTGGAGTCCAAGCAGTCCAAGTGGAATCCAATCAGATCACCTCTTCTTTGGATCAAAAACTGGTTGAAAAAGAATTTATATGAGTTGAGGATAACAAGAAATATCAAGTACTGACCCATTGCAATGATATGAGCATCTCACACCACAGTTTGTTGGTAATAGCTGTCAAGCTTTTCCTGGCAGCATCAAGGGCTGGCTTGAATGAGGTATAGCAATTTTTCTCTGATGCTCTCTGCCATACACTATACATCATTTCTATTGCTGGAAGCACATTGTGTAATGTTGGCCATGTTGCTGCAGAGAATGCCTGCTGTGCATTATCAGCATGCTGTAAAGGTAGCTATACATTAGCGTCAACATAACTGTGATGGTGGGTTGACTTGCCTGAAGAAGATTACAGAAGAGCCTGACCTGATCCCATTCATCACTGGTTAGGGTCATCTCCCTAAGCTTATGGTGCTTTTCTGCATTCTTCTCCTTCACACTGAGCTCATAGACAAATTCATTGACATATTAGAATAAATTAATCAGTATTTATGTGAAATGAAAGAGTTGTGCTCACACACTGATGTGTTTCAGCTTTGTTCAACATAATATAAGTTGATCCCCACCATACATTCATGTCAAGGAGAAGCTGCCTTGGCTCTTTGTCCTTCCATTTGTTAGACCTGGTCCAAAACCTGTTGATAGAGCTTAGTATGGTATTGGTATGGTTACTGAATCCGTTTTGAGAGCCACTGGGCAAGAAATGAATGCGCAGTAAGTTACCGAGGATAGCGCAGCACCTTAGGATGGTTCAAAGGTGTTTTGGGGGTAAGCATCGAGTTTGATAGCTGGAGCAGAGGCTCAATGGCTAGGAGCAAGTTACTGGGGAGAAGGCAAGTGACGGATCAATTGGGAGTGGAAGATCTGGCCAGAGCAAGGCTCAACAGCAAGGAGATGGTCTGAAAGGATATGGATCAATGGGAGTTTGATAGACAAGAGAGATCCAAGCCAATATAGACAAGTTAAGACAGATATAATTGGAGAGGATCAAATCCAGTATGTAGAAGATACTGAGATAAGATATAAGATATTTGACTGAAGATCAAAAGAGAAAATATAAGTGTAACTAGCATCTATAGATGTATGAGGGTTTTATAGTGCTATGGCTAGTTATTATCTATGACTCAGAATGGAGAGAAAGTGGGTCTTCAGGAGTTGTGTGGTGTGAAATCATATGTTACATGTAAATAAAGTCATATGGTAACTGTAGAGATAAAAGGTGCAAGTGATGAGTGAGCACTTGCTGGCCAGGCATGCACCAGTAACTCATGTGGCTCAATCTAAGGTCATGTGTAGTATCCTTGGCTGGGGTGAGGAGTGTGGTCATGTTAGGAATGTGTTGGAGATCCTGGTAAGTAGTGGTGTTAGCATATGGATGATAACATGGATGGCTGGAGATGGTCTGGGTGGGTAACATTTGGTAATTTGTGGTAGCTGAGAGGGTCAGTCTGGAGGTGAAGCTGTTGGCCTGGCAGGCTTTGGTAAAGTCAGTAAGTGCTGATGAGGCTCAATGAGGTGCTGGAAGGTAGGAAAGGCAAGGAGATGATGGGAGAATTGGTAGGGTCATGTCACCATTGCTGAATAGTCATGAAAAGTTCTTTATGCTGTGCAGACAATTGTGTCTACTCAATATGACAATCCATGAGATTCCTTTTTCTGATAGAGTCTTGACATCACTTACTTTGACACATATGGCACAGACCAATCCAATCTCATCATGCTCAACATTTGGGTCTATGTCTGGTATGATTTTCACATCTTGGTCTTCTGCTGCATAATACTTTGCCTTGCTCTACATTGAAATGAGCTCTTGTGTTGCTAGGTTAATGATATGTGCAAGGCAGCTAACAGCAGAACTCAAAGTGAGTATGGTCTATTGTAATGAAGAGATAACACTATATTGTATGTGTTGCTTTGCAACATCAAACACTGAGCCCATCTTCATGCGGTAATAGTATACAAATTTATGGAGCATGGTGTCATTGTTAGTTGCATTATCACAGGTGATATGGCCAATCTAAAACAGTTTTAGCCATATATGACATAATTAATATCTATGCTGACTGATCTTATGAACAATCCCAAGTCACTGGCACATTTTGAAGAGGGCATGCCCCAATCATTCACCATTATGGGCACTATTCATCTGTGTAAAACCAAGCAGTGTCTGCTTTTCTACCCATTTGCCATCTACTTCTTCATCTATCCAATGGCCTGTGACAGCAAAGTATGCATCTGTGTTTGAAGCTTGCCATGCATCACAGGTCAGGCTAATATTTCCACTAACAATGTTGCTCTAAAGTTAGTCAGTCAGCAATAAATAAAAGGGAAGAAAGTGTTCAAATACTTACATTGAGCCACTCCTTCAATGCCTTCATTTGTTCCTTAAACATATGGATGATCTCATTTGAAGTTTGTTTTTTGGATGGAAGCTTGACACCATAAGTAGCACAGGCAGCAATTCTAAGCATTTGCTGAAAGGAGGGGTGGTCAAATGCTTGAAGTGGCTATAGCTCAAAATAATAGAATATGAGACATAGTTTATGTTATACAGTAATGATGTACCTGGCTTCTTCAAGAAGCCATTGGATACCTGCCTCCTTGAGTATCCCATCTGAGTATAGATCATTGTTGAGCTTAGCTTCTTCAGGAGCAAAATTGAAGTGTTCAGTGACATTTAATTGTTGAATGTTTGCCTCAGCTAACTTCTTGCAGCATGCTTTTGTGTAATCAGGGAGCATTGACTCAAAGTTGTTTGACTTCACCCACTTCCTGTAAACTGCCTAACATATAGCATGAATAAATGTTGAACATATAAATGTATTAGTGAGAACCTGGACTAACCATGTGATGTGCAGCCATATGTTGGCAAAGGGTGGTCACCTATGCAACCAGAAAAGTCTCCTTTGTTGTGCATCCTCCAGCACCAGTTCTTAAACATTGGCAGTTAGTTATCATTTAAAAGGAAGAAGTTAGAATGCATGGAAAACATATGCACATGCCTCACATATCACTTGATTTTTCTTATCACCTTTGACCTTCTTCAACATGGGTATAGCTGTGGAGAAGTGTTTGATGTCACCCATTAACTTTCCCCTATTGGCCTTTGTCAATCCATCATCTTTGCTTGAGTTATTACTGATCTCTTGAATATCAATGTCAGCAGGTGCAGGTACAGGGACATCCTTCATTGTTGCAGGCACAGGGACATCCTTTGTTTTTGCAAGTGCAGGTATATCATCTTCAATTGATGCTGATGTGGGAGTCAATGTCTCAGGAGAGGACCAGGTGCCAGGTGAAAGAGATGTGTGTGCTCAGGCACTTGCCCATGCAGCCTATATGATATTTTGGTGTGATGCAAGCTCATGCTCACCACCATTGACTTCAT
Source organism: Crucibulum parvulum (assembly GCA_036937015.1). Lineage (NCBI taxonomy): Eukaryota > Fungi > Basidiomycota > Agaricomycetes > Agaricales > Nidulariaceae > Crucibulum > Crucibulum parvulum. Next base: position 25,338 of record JASFCX010000038.1, on the reverse strand, counting down.
GTAGCTTGTCTATAATGATATATAATTGGTGCCATACCAAAACCTATACCCTGTTACTTTCCATATCTCTTATGCTGTCATCTGAATGTGTTCCTTCTTAGTGACTAATGGATCCACTGGGATCTCATATCTTGCATTAAAGAAGACCTCTTGTTCAATTTTGAACACCTGCCAAAGATTGCAAAAAAAATTTGCAATCTTTGAATGTAGGCAAATCACTGTCACCAGCCTTTCTTCCTATAGTAAGCACACATTGTCTGATATATGTTCTAGGGACTCACCCCTTCTTTGCTGCTACTCTCCTCAACCACAATTACCTCCTGCTATTGCTTCCTGATCCTGCTGAAGTCAGTTTGAATCTCAGGTGTGATTTTCTTCCATGGTCTATTGATGCTTTCATCCCTTTTCTGCTTCCTCTGTTTTCAAAGCCTGTCTAGTTCATGATATTTTTCACAAGATTTATAGTTTGAGTTGGGCTGGAGTGCATTTCTGCATTTGGACTATGAGCATATATGATGTTCAGGAGGGGAGTTCTTATCAGATGGCATGGGTAGATGTTGAGTTATTAATACATGTACAGCAGAATAACGGTGTACAAAAAAAACTATTTGTTACTTTCTCCCTCCTATCCTCATATGAGCAGGTGCACTATCAACACATGTCTGCCTGGTGCCTGTTGCTCACCTGCTGCCTGCTGTGCCTGGCACCACACCACACCTGGGGCTAGTTGACAGGTGGAGGTTAGATAGGATCAGAAAATTATTAGATCATGTCATGTGATATCACATGACATGTCTGGGGGGGTGAGCTATGAGTTTTTTTGATGTTGCCAGCACATCATATTGACATCATTCTTATCCATAATCCTTGTCATGGCTGCTTCCAATAGCTCTTTGTTCAATATTGGCAGATATGACACCACCTCAGATGGCCTTTTTCTTTAGACAAATTCACTTCTACAGTATTCAGCTATGATTCCATCAGTATCTGTCAAAACATTCACTGTCAGAATTGATGAAGAATCAGCATTTTCAGGAAAAAATGTATAAATCAATTCTTGAGAATACTAAAAAGAATGCAAGACTTGGGGCTGAGATCCAAGCATTGAGGCTGGAAAATACAAGGTATCTATGAATGAGATTTTGTACTTGTAATTCTAATTTCTCCATATACCAATAGGGCTGCCACCCATAACCATATATATGGGTTGTATAGTACCCACAAATACAGCCTGTATACCATACTGTCAACAGGTTTTAGGTCCAGTTTACAGTACAGTTTACAGTACAGTTTACACCCATATGGTTGCGATATAGTATGGCCATAATATGGCTGCATATGGCCTGTATTACTGCAGTAAGACATATTCATACAAATTGTCTTGCTAATGTCTGATTATACATGTGTCATATTGATGCAACCTGCCCTTAACTTAATAACATAATTTATATAGGTTAGTGTACCTCTCTGACACTCTTTTTCTTCCCCTTCTTCTCTGTGTAGATATTGATAGGTAACATTACAGAATAAAGTAAAATTGAAATAATAAACTTATTGATTAGAAGTTGTATAAGTAGAATAGCTGTTGATGTTTGCCAAGTTAGCCAAGAGGTGAGCACTGTGCACTTACCACTACTCAGTGCTGCATCTTGGCTGTGTCACAGTGCATTGGAATATGATTAAGAATCTGAAGACTGACAGAGTAGATAAATACAGTACCAGTAAGTAAAACATCTTTAATTAAGAAAGGAATCTGCACACCTCAATGCTCTCTCTCTACCACCTGGCACCATGTGCTGCTTCCTCAGATTGGAGGTGAGTTATTTACTTGCATCAGTACTACCATGCAGTGTAAATATTAATAGCAGAAAACCACAATGTACATTTGGTCAATTGGCACATTGTTCTTGCTACTCTCAGCCTATCATGTGCTACTTCTTAAGGACTCTGATTGGTGAGATATCTACTTGGCTCAACAACAGCATAATTTAATGATTCATTATGTGAATATAATACTTTCTCCTTGGTTTTTTATCTCAACCTTTACATAAATCTCTTCAATAACACTATACCAAAGAAAGGCTAAAAATAGTAACCCATACAGGCCATACCTAACCATAAGGCTGTAATTTACTAGTACCATACCATATACCTTACTGTCTGGGCTCAAGTTTACACCAATATGGTACAGTTTATGGTATGGCTGGCACCCATATTCATACTGTATTTATACAGCCTGTAATCATATACAGTATGGTTGGCAGCCATATATACCAATGCTCATTCTCTTAATAGATTAAAAGCATTGTCTATGGGGTCCACTGCATCATTAGCACCTAGTGATTTGCTATCATCACTTCTATTGACCCCTGCTATTTACCTATAGACACATTCCCTGGCACTTCCCACTGTCCACCATCTACCAACCCAGGTGACACTCATATCACAACCAGCTCCAATCCATAGGCCTGGTCACTATCCTGTTGATGTCCTTTGGAACTTGAAAGACTGCCAGACAGATGAAGACATGGATATGTCAACTAAAATTCAGTTTCAGCCATCCATGGAGAAAGCATGTTGGCATGAAGATGGCTCTTTGATCTCAACAGTGGAGTGGAATTCTATCAAATTCACTGCTCATCTTGTTATTGGAAAGTATCTGGAAGGACTTGACTCCTTGCAGAAGCCAAAGTCAGGTAAGATGACAACAAAAACAAAGAAATACTACAAAAAGTATCATAATGTTGCTTATTATGAAGCATTGGGAAGGTTGGAGGAGCTTCATCCACTTCTTACACTCTGTGCAGACCATTGGAAAGCTGACCATATAATTGGTGGTCTTTTGTCCTCTGATGTGCAGTCTGACAGACAAATGAATCAAAACTTGGGTGACATTGTTTTTGACTCTGATGCTGATGACCTTGACAATTTTGGAGATAATTTAGCAAAAATGAACACCTCAGTGAAGTGGTGCACATCAACATCAATCCATGATAATACAAAAAAGCCAAAACACCTTCATCTAACAAATCAACCCCAGTTGGGAAGTGATGATACAAGCCAGTGAGTAGGTGTCAAAATGGCAGATGAAAATGTAGGCAGAGCACAGGCAAAGAATGCAAAAGAGAGAAAGTGAGTGCTCAAAAAGCCAGGTATGTTCAAGCACTGCTTAAAGGATGCACTGATCTTCTAACAACTAAAGTAGCAAGTCTATTGTCCACCCCAGTTTCCTCTCTGGGTCTCATACTCAAAGGCCTTGGTGATCACATTCAGGAAGCCAACTCTGTCATTGATGTGGCATTTATTGATGTGGATGACTCTTGTAAGTTTCACCTATCCTCATTTATGAGTTGTAGTTTTTGTTGATAAAGGTCTTGCAGTTGTGAACTTGAAAGGTATTATCCTCCATTTCATTCCTTTCCTATATACTTACTTTCTTCAGTCCTCATGCAGCATGATTTTTGTTCTGTGCCGCACCTAATTGACCTTCTGACATCCATAGAAGCAGATCCATCATTCAAGGAGGGAGAGCCATCCAGTGATCATTCATCACACACATCAAAGAAGCTGATCCCAACTCAGCTGTGCTCTCAGAGGATGTTACAAATGGAGGCTGGGGGCACTATCAATTTACAGCTGGATCCATGACATGTACAAGCATGCTGAAGAGCTGGGACAACATTGGAAGTACAGAAATAGCCCAGCATCTTATAGCTGCATATGTTAAAACATGCAAAGTTGCATGACATCTCTGCTTTTGTCATCATCTTGATGTCAGCTCATATCTCAGTGATGTGTATCTGGCCAACATCATGGAGATGCTTTGGGATCTCTGGAAACTGGCTGAGGGTGTATACTTTATGATAATTTCTCATTTTTGTCTTGTATACTGATGGTTCTCTTTTTGTATAGTCAATTCACAGTATCCAAAGAGTGTCCTCAAAATCACTCCAAAATGTGCAGTCCCAGTGTGATCCTCAACATAATAACCAAGTTTGTAGACATAAAGGTTTGGGTAAGAACTTGGAGGTGTTGGAAATGGCATCTAACACAACTGCCAGGGACAATGCTGACAGACTGGTGGCTGCTGCCAGCATTGAAGAGGATGCTGCTAATGCAGGTGCTGGTGAGCCATCAGGAGAGGAGCATAGGAATGGTGCTGTCATTGCTGTGGTAGATCCATATCTCCTTTTGGCAGTAAATTGACATCCTTTTTTTTAATCCAATGCTTAACTTGCTTGTTCTTTTATAGAAGCTCTTTAAGAAAGAGTTGAAACAGTGGGTTGTGGAGCATAACATGGTTCTACAAACAGGCATGGGCAACAAACCTGCAACAAAAGATGGTACATAATATCTATCTCTTTTCTCTCACAAGGTTTAATGATTTGACTGATATCTCTGTTCTAGATTACATTTCTGCTATTCTTGATGATATGGACAGCACACATAAATCTACTAGCAATGATATCAATAGCATTGTTTCTAAAGTGAGTCACTTACAGCTTTGTCACACCCTGGAACTTCAAGCTCACCTTCCATCCTTCCAACTTCCTTCCAACACTCCTTCCATTCTATCCTCTGTTCATCATCTTTGACCTGCCTTATTTGTAAATATGTTTCATCACCATAGTTCCTTTATGATTGATTTTAGTTACATAGCCTTTGAACAGCATTCCTTCTAACTTATTGTTTTGCTCATTCTGCTACTACCATCTACTTAGTTTCTATGATACTATCATCACAGCCTCTTCCATCAGACTACCATTCCATCTGTAAGTTCATCCCTAGTTATCTTCTGTAGTATAAATACCTTCTGCTTGTATCCTCTGCTTCTCAGTTCAAATATTAAAGTTAAACACTCTTCTCTGATCTATTTTGCCCTTGTTATTTAGACTTATGTCTGATAACACTTCTGACCCTCTGACTTCTCATTCTGACTATTTGCAAATACTAGGACACAGAAAAGATTGTGAAGGGCACAGCATATAAGCTGAAGCCAACATCTATATGATCTACCTTCCGACTCAACCAATATATCCTTCCATTATCTTCCAACTTTTCACTATTTGACAAGCTTCCCTTCTATCACATCTTTGATTAATTTTTCAGCATTCTCTCATTCTTCAAGCAGTCAGCTCAGAATAAAACCAGAGGTCAATGTGGCAAAGCATGAGGTGCACTCTAACTCAAGTGATCACTAGCTCTTATGTTCACAGTTTCCCCACATCTGTTCCTTGTTCTCATCTGCTATAGATTGCATTTTTTGTATATGTTTTAATCTATTTTACAATCTGATTATTATAATTGACAAATACTTGACTATCATTTGATGATTACATGACTAATGGGTGAATTCAATTGAATAAAAGTTGATAAGTGTATAACATCTATTTGATGTTTGTATGACTCCAACTATCTAATGGCAGACTTTTGCTTCACATTTGTTTGACTAATGATTGATGCATCTCATCTCATACTGCCATTTGAGCACTCATCAAGTTGACTGTCACTGACTTCTGTATGACTTTCATCTGACTATTGAATTCAAGCAAATGATAGAAAACAACATTTTGGTCAGTTGGAATTCAACCACTTTATTTGATTGACTGCTGTGTGACTAATAATTGAATTTTTCTGACTTTGTTTTTACTGAGAGTGATGTGTGGTGGTGGTTGTACAATGTTGTGGGAATAAACAGAAAAAATGTTTGTAATCTACTGGTTTTCAGTGCCCTGATAAGATTTGTAATCAGTGCTCAATTGTTGGTTCCACTTAGGGCTGTATGTTATACCATATAGGTATGGCTCCTGAATGGCTATGGAAGTGCCATATACCATAGCCATAACTCTGATTTCAACTGCCCAACAGCATGGTACAGATGAATTTACAGTCAAAATGGCATTTTACAGTTGTATGGCAGTAGAAATGATTTTTCTTAAACATATTTAGGTAGTTAATTGAGAAGACACTTACTTCGCCATTGAAGGGGATAACATTGCCTTTGGGATCTGAAGATTCTGTATCTGCTGGTACAGACAGAGTTTCAGCATCCCAGTTGTCAGCAGACTCTGTATTTTTGGTTTCTTGCAGTGGTTGTATGTGTTTAACAACTGAAATATTTGGTTGGTACCCTATTTTCTTTGAGCTGTTCAGAGACAAGTATTGCAGGGAGCTTATCAGCTTTGAAAATCCTCTTGCCATGACCTAAGTATGTATTATCATTTGTAAGATGGGATGGTTAAATCAATAAAAATAATATATACCTGTCATTAACAACTTACAAATTGATGTCTTGTCACTCTCTGAGCAGAAGAACTGAATATTGTTGGCATCATTGAGATTTCTGAAGTCATCTTGTACACACTGAATCAACATGATAGAAAGGAAGTGGTGAAAAGTGATAGCTTACAATCCAAACCTTTTGAGAAACCTTTATAGCCAATTTTTGCAGCTTGAGGCACTTCCTTCTCCACAGTTAGATCCACCTTGATGAGATCTGCTCCAATAATTCAAGCTTAAAAGGTTTATCAATGTACAACACACCTAAAGCATGCAAAGCAGAGTGGAATTGGTATGCAGACTAGTCACTAGTGGTAAATGCAAGGGGAAATACTCCAAATTTTGAGGCTCCTGTCCAATAGGAGAGTGAAGAGGATGGTTTTCAGTGATTTTCTTTCAATGGCATCATTAATGACATGACCTTTGAGTGCAGTAATAGTTCAGGGAGAGGTTTAGTATCACATATAACAATGGGAAGTAGAAAATAATGCACTTCATATCACTTTGGATACATTGATGAAGGACTCAATGAATGGTAAGAGGATGAGATGCCATACTGCCATATGATGCTATTATGACCATAATTTTATGGCCAAGTAGGGTGCCAAACTGTACCGTAGTCGTACCATCAAATTCTTGCTAAAATGGTCAACAGTACAGCTATGGTGACCATATTACAGGTCCTGTAAAACTGTAAATATGGTGACGGTGTACAGCCCTAGTTCCACTGTTGCAGAATGCATTATTTTTATTAATACTTGCACTTACCAAAAGTGTTTGCATTTGGACATTTTCCCACGGTTTATATTTCTTTCTTTTCTATCTCTGTTGCAACATAGAGTAGTGGGAAATACATATTTATTTATGAGACTTAGGATAATGATAGATATACTACACAAGTATGTTTATGCGAAATTACAAGTTGGAATCCCCACCCATTGCTGTCAAAAGCTCTGAAATATAATCTGTCATCCTTGGAATATATGCATTCCCTTATTCCACTGATGCCTCCTCTCATACAATTATAACAGCCTTGCAAAGAACTTGAGTACTTAAATTAGAATATAATAAATGATGTATAATAGTTTTTAAGTCATGATAATGTGAGCTAATTGTGGAAACACTAAGAGATTTCAGGATGAAGGAAAGTTAAATGTTAAGAGAGTGCAATGATTGCATTGCTGGTATGGCTGACTGCACCATTGGGCTGAAAATTCACAGGACTTCTCTCAGAATTCATGGCTCTATTTATCCTTTAAATTTGCCCTTGAGAATATGTTTTTTTAGCCAAAAAGCCTTGAAGGATTGCTTGCACTTTGCTAACTGTTCCCCTTGCTAAAAAATGTCTCGATATTTCCCTAATCAGCTCACATCCCTAATCAGCTCACATTATCATGACTTAAAAATTGTTATACATCATTTATTACATTCTAATTTAAGTACTCAAGTGTTTTTAAAGGTTGTTATAGTTGTATGGGATGAGGTATCAGTGGAATAAGGGAGCACATATATTCCAAGGATGACAGATTATATTTCGGAGCTTTTGACAGCAATGGGTGGGGATTCCAACTTGTAATTTCGCATAAACATACTTATGTAGTACATCTATCATTATCCTAAGTCTCATAAATAAATATGTATTTCCCACTACTCTATGTTGCGACAGAGATAGAAAAGAAAGAAATATAAACCGTGGGAAAATGTCCAAACGCAAACACTTTTGGTAAGCACAAGTAGATATATCTAATACATAATAGACAAGTTGAATTGATGCCATTCCGCCGGATTCCACCGGATTCTCCACCCTGAATCCAGGTGGTAGTCCAGGTGGTAGTCCAGGTGTAGTCCGGCATTATGTGTAGCATTAGCGGAATTCAATATAGACGTAGCGATCGATACGGTACGGAAATTTTGATGGTCACTAGACCTGGTCTTAGCAAATCAACTCTGACAGGTAAAAGTCCCGCGATACAGTTCAATCGCTACAAGTTTTGGTACTGCGATGGAGTCCGAAAATAAAAAGTGTTGTGATAAGGCAAATTATCTTGCTACAGCGTTCCGGCGCTCCTTGTCACAAGTAGAGACAATTGTAGTTCAAAGTGAATCCATGCGAATTCTTGATTCTTTTTTTTGAAACTCACATTCCTTAGCTTCTTCAGCATGGAAACTCTAATTTGAAAGCTGAAGAGAATTAAGAGAACGTGTCAGAAGCTCATAATACATGTTGGATCGAGGAGAGCGTATTTGATCACATTGGTCACAGGCACTTCATGCATAATATGGCAAGTGGGAAAGTTCTAATTGAACATTGTTGGGGTAGATATTGACCGTTTGTTTCTTCTGCACTCAATTTATGCACAATTGCTGTTCTGTTCGCAGATTTACAAGTATACATATCTCACCTACATTTTACAATTTTTTGTATCCTTGAAATTAGCGTGGCTGTACAAAAAGGCTGCTTTTCCAAATCTTCAAAATCAGCAACTGATGCCAGCCAAGGGCTCTTAATTCTCATGCTAAATTTCTGAAAATTTTGCAATAGCTACATGGGATTATTTAGAGTGCTAATTCCAAATATATAAGTGTTTTGCGAAGATTTACCAACAGGAGAGGCAACTGTGACAAGGCTGAGTGAGGATATGACAAGGAGTGCTGGAACACTGGCATTTCTAGGATCTAGTGTGCCCTGGGTGAGGTTGAATATTACAAATAATATAACAACTAATTAGACGCTCAAGTGAAGCCTGAAGTAAACTAGAGGAGAATTTGAACTATCTGAACAGCAAGGGCAAGTTGACGCACGACGAGCGCACGAGCTGTTTATGGAAATTTGAAACTCAGCACATCAGGCGGCAGGGCGGCAAAGATCCAAGGACCTTGCAGTCGCGAGAGAAAGGTCCAAATTGGCCGCTTTGAAGCGATCAAGTGTAGCGTGGGAATCGCTACAAAAAGTCGAATTTCCGTGGCGTATCGATCGCTACGTCTATATTGAATTCCGCTAATAATGGGACTAGACCTGGACTAGACCTGGACTCAACAGGGACTGGCAAAGGAATTTACAGTGGCTTTAAATGTCCTGGATTCCACCCGGAGTCCGCCCGGATTCCGACCGGATTGGTGGGGGAGTGTAAAGCCCTCGTTTTCACCTGGTACAGGGTTGGTAGGCATTGTAATACAATGAGCTCACCGATTCTTTTTTGTGTATAGTCTTTTGATTGGTAATGTAGTACTGTACATTATACATTATGATCAGTGACGGTGCTACACCAAGTGTCCAAAAATGGAAATTCCACCTGCCACCCGCCATGCAGGTGCAGGATTTTGGAGGGTGTACAGGTGTCTACCCCTACCCGTACCCTGCTATATCATTAGACTCAACCCGTGCGGGTTTATAAACCCTTTCCATTACTAACTGTGTATATAATTCTTAAAACCATTTTTCAATATGCAAAATAGTCGCCAACCCGGAGAGACAGCCAGGACAAGATTCTCCGTCACCTTCAGCTGTGATATCGCAGGCTTCTGGTGCTCTCTAAAATTTAATTCAACCTTTTTTCCATTAATTATCTTGTAGTATAGCACAACTAACCTGTCCTAGCGGCTCCTGTGGGGTGCCTGCTGGTGTTGCTTCGTCCTCTGGGCGTCTGATTTGCTCAGGTAAACGTAGGGGATTTCGCCTCATATGCTCAGGTGTGAGGGGCGGGAGTGAAATACCAGCGTCCAATAAATACTTGGCTAATGTCCGTTGTTCATATTTTCCCACTGGTCCAGGATGACGGCAAAGAAGATCACATGCTACAGTAGCAAAAGAAAAATGTTGACCCGCTATATCAGAAAGAGGTTCGACCCATTGACTCTGATCCACCCATAGCCTGTCGCGGATATATTCGTAGACGTCTGTACAAATATCATCGTCTTTAGAAAAATTCCAATGTGGTTCGAGGAGCTCCAGTGGAAGTTTTGCCTCTGATCCTTGATGATTGGGGATTGGAACGGAAACGGTGGCAAGCCATTTTAATCCAGGCACAGGCCTCGCTTCATGGACTAGGAGCAGAGAAGTTTGATCTTGCATACCGTCGATGATTAGCAGGACGGATTTACGTCCGCACAGAGCGGACAATGGGGTAAGAATTAGGTTCTCGAGTAAGAGTTCTAAAGATATATTGAACTTGGCGTCAGACTCATAGGCGCTCTTCACGGCAGAGCGGATTTCTTTCTCAAGCGTTGGGTCAGATTTAGAAAGAAAATAAGCTATATTGAAAAAGTGGTCATGGGGATCTTGTCCGTGATCATTTTCGCCGAAAATGCTCCCAACGATGTAGCCTTTTTTAAGAGCCAAATCAGCAACAGTTTGAGCAACTGTTGTTTTTCCCGTTCCAGGATTACCTAGGATCCAGAATGATTGATCTTTGTCGTGCGTGTCAAGCCATGTGCCAATACGGTTCAACCCAACGACTCGGGTTTTAACCAAACACGTCCGACGCTGCCAGTCGAGATGTAAAGGCTCGTCAGTATGCGGTAGACGCGTCAGGGGATCTAGAATACGTATCATTAAATTAATCCTACAATTAACAATGCTGATGAAAGCATCTCGCACCTGCCTCGACCGGGGATCCCTCATCCTCAACTGATTTGATACTGTTCTCTGATTCTTCCACTGGCTTCGGCTCTTCTCTAGTTTCATCTTCAGGCTTCTCTGCCTCATTCTCTTTGATTTCTTCAGTCGATTTATCGTCTTGGCTTTCCCCAATGCCACGGAAAAGGTCTTGAAACTTTATATGAAGTGGCGACATCTAGCAGTTGGTTAGTACAATCTTCTCTACGTCATAGTTTATAAAAATTACCTGCTCGAGGTAATCGGCGTTTTTTATCGTGAGTTGATTCCACTTAGTAAGAATCGATTGTTCTCTCAGGGTGTTGTGCTGAGTAGTAATCAATTCGGTTCGAGTAAGCAGGCTTGTCATTTCTATCTTCATCAAATTCCACCATGTAACAGAGCCATTGATACACGCGGCAATTGTTTCGAGCTTCTGGACGAAATTATGGGACACGCTTTCTTGAGATTCTAAAAAATCCATGAGTATCTTTAGTCTCTCGTCTTAGGCACTAATTTTGAATAACACCTTCTTGCGATTGAAGCCCAGAGCCGCTATCTCCGTCCAAGCTCGATCTCTGTTCCCCAAATGCCAACGTTATGTCCCTCTTCAGCTGTATAGAAAAAAGAAATGTTAAGTTCTATCATAACAGGACTATAAATGAATACTCACTGCGTAAAAATGACCACGTACATCGATCAGCATATCAACAACAGCCTCCACCTCGCTGCGCCATTGTTTAGTACATCCTACAATTTCTGTCAAACGATCGTTGATTTGCCTCGACATATCCTTAGTTAAGGATTCAACAGTTGCTGACGTAGTACATCCACTTTTGGCTGTATTGATACTCGTATATACAGCTTCGACGAAGTAGTTACCTTCAGAAACAATTCTGTTGACGAGCTCTGAGCTTCTGTATACTAGGATGTTAAACAATACTTTGGATGCAAACAGATCGATACACACGTAGCATTTTCAAGCTCGCGCCAGGGTGTGAGCAGCTCGAAGATAGTTTCTGTTAATTCTGCTACAGAATACACCTGTACATCCTCAGGCGAAGGATCCATGGCTTCTCGACATGTCGCCGAATGTTGTCCTCCTTGTTGTTTCATGAAGATTGGTTATGTCTAAGATAGTTGATCATTCAACCGGAACGCATGTCATATTGGCATGGGAAGCGCGTGTGGTGGCGGTGTGTTCGTGTGAAATGAACGCATACCGGTTAGCGCCGAGACGAATTAAAAGTTGTTGTGGCAAGTTCACTGTGTCGATTAATAGTTAACATCTCCTAAGATAGTACACCGTTATTATACAGGTCTTATTGGAATTAAATTTATCTAATTTCCCACTCGGTAGAATAGCCAAAAGATGCTCTCGAACTTCGCTAACCGCTATAGAATGCACGACATAAATTCAGGATGAGACGCCCTTCAATAATGGCTGATTTCGCCTCAACCCAACATGCAAATATCGCCGGATGACCATGAAAGCTACAACGTCATTAGAACTAGGTGAAAAAATGCCGTAACGGGTGCTTCCTGTACCGGAGCTGCAACACATGAAAAACCAGTGATCAGTCTGCCGAGAGCGTGCTGGAAGTTCATTAGTTACTCTACAATCTATACACATTTAAGAAATTCTCTTACACAAATAAATTGACAAGCCTGTGTCTGAGAAGGACGTTGGTCAGCGATACGGTCCGCAGCTTTGTCAAAGCGAGAGCCTCTGCAAAACACCCCTATGAATAATGCGCATGATTAAGCCGAACATTATCGTTTCAAACGCTTTAGCATATGCCCAATTGAGAGGGAATAGTTTGGCTGCTCCAGATGGTATGCAAATGTGGACCCCAGGAAATGTTTCGAGCGTTACTATAATGATCTGGATAACTCACTCTAGTCTCCCTATGACACTGACTAGCGGGCCGCGATTATCGTACGTAGGGACAAACACGGATTTGGCAAACATGGGTAAATATCCATCTTGCAGCTATTTGCATGTTATCCGTGGGTATGGGTAAACACGTGCGGGTGAATCTGAACCAATAATTGAGCAGCTGCGACGTTTGAGCTTGCTGCCTTTGATCCCCTCCCATCCAATGCCTCCAAAAGAGAGTGCATAAACTTGAAAGTTAACTTCTGAACTTTTTTCTCTGCTAAATCAATCCATGCTAACTTGGGTAACTTTTCCCATGCTTCAAGTTACTTTGTTACTAACTTGTCATCTAACTTGCCACCTAACTTGCACTAACTTTTTGCCTCTCTGAGGTCTTAGCAGCTGTAACAGATGTGTTGTTGTGTTAATTTACTGTATACATGTTTAATAATTGTTTAAAATATAATGCATTGAGTGTTGGTCATGTTTAAAAATATGAGCAGCTTTCAGCCTTCTTCACTACTTTTGGTATACATTAAACTTTGAGATGATGTAGTTTGGTGAAAAACAGGACACACCTTTAATTAAAGTATATGGAAAGTTGTATTATTGGTCAATTATTTGAATGCAGTATCAGAATTTTTAACTTCAAGTTATAAGCTTGGAGGGCTTCCAAGAAAATAAGTACATTTATGAAATTATACAATATTCAAGTGGTGCAAGGATGAAGAAAGTGTGTAGAAGCATGTAAATTTATTTATTTATCAGTCCAAACTGTTGAAAATAGCTGTAAGATATTTACTTGAAGGTATTTGATGGGAGTACAAAATAGAATCATGGTTCATCTTAGAGTACCATGTTAAAGCACATTGAAAGACTCTATCATACATACAATAGCATTAATTTAGTATATAGATAGTTGAAATTTTAAATCAAAAGCTCCTGCAAGTTACTTTGTACAGTCTAACTTGCCATAAATTTTAAAAACATTGAAATATGATTATGAGTTTCATTCTGAGTTACCAGCATGGCTACTGCTATTCAACTATGCATTTTCTATTGGGTTTACACTCCTCAATACTAGCCATTTTTGATTCTTTGATATCACTGCAACCTAACTTATGAATGTACAAAACTTACTTGTACTTTACTTTTACTTTTACTTTTACTTGACAATTTAAATTTCCCTACCAAAAGTAAAGGAAAGTTAAATTTTCAAGTTAACTTGTGAACCACCCCTCCAAAAAGTTGAGGACAAGCTGCCACTGCCACAGATTCCCCTCAGGGTCACAAATGAGGCCCTAAATGGACTGAAAATAATCTTTCTGCTTCACCTCTTCATAGCTCCCCTGGTGAAAGGTTTGAGGATATTCCATCAACATTCTCTGAAGATGAACATGCTATCTCTGTCAGGCACATCAACACAATCTACTCTGAGAAAGTGCTAAGGTCAATATACAAACTATCAACTTAGAGAGAGAGGAAGGAGGAGTGAGGAGTAGAGTGAATAGTATTGGTGGTAAGAAATGACCAGCTAAAGACTACTGAATAAAGATTACAACTACTACTATATATACTAAGAAATGCACTCATAAGGAGTCACTAAGAGTCATGGTGAAAGTGAGTCAGGACATGTGTACTAAGTATGTATTTAATAATTATAACTGTGCACTGTGGCTGCATACTGCAACATGTGTTACAAATGTATGTATACTAAAATAGATTAAAATGAAATGTATATGACTATGGTATGTTAACCTCATGTATCAACATGAGTCAGCTTTGTTTGTCTTTGTTGTCAAAATTATAGGAAACTGTTCTAATAATTAGAAAAGAAAAGAAAAAGAATAATCAAAATAATGGTTCATGACAATCTCCACCACACATTCAACTTCTCCTCCACCTGTTATTGTTTCACCTATCAAGCATAGACAATGTTTAGCAGCCCCTACCATTAATGTCCAGAGTGATCTTGATGTTTGGAGTATAACACATAATGAAATCATTGGTACATGCATTAATGCTTTGTTAAATCTGTATTTAATATATTAATATATTGATATTTTAAGATGCTGCACAGGCAAAATGGTATTCTGATACATATGACCACTATGATATCAGTCTTCATTGGAACTATAGCTCTGATGTGTTGAAGTGACCTAATCAATCTCAAATATGAGGAAACTGCATTGTAAACACACAATTGTTTTCCTAGTTTGCTACATGTTTAAATACATAATTTGAGCACTTTTGATTTAATTTGAAACAGGTCCACAGCATAGGATACATACTTGTGGCATAGATTTAGTACTAATTAAGAATGTGGAATTTATCATTGAATTACAATTTATATTCCAACATGATGGTCAACCTGCCAGCCTTTCCTTTGTTTTTAATTGCAGTGCACAGCCTGATTTGCATGCAGCCCCAATTATTTGGCCTCGTTCCAAAACTAGTGAAGGAACTAGTAATCTTATAAAGGGTATTCAACATTGTCTTCATGCTCAGGGTATTCAGAAGGGTCAATCTCAGGTGAAATCTCAGAATCACTATTCAGAGGCTTATCACTCAGCATTAATTGCCTTACAATGTGCAAAAAATGCTGGGCCATTCAATATGGTCTCAGATGAGGATTATAAACTTGAGGTGGAAATGTTGCAGGCTGGTACTAGAATTCCCCATCCTATGATTGTGAGCCATGATGTGAATGAACTATATGTTTGAATGTCACAACATGTTAAAAAATATTTCATGGTAAGTAATTTATTTTATTGAATCAAACATTTTGCTAAAATTAAAATAATATATAGGCATTAAATAGCACTATTCATCTTGTATTGGATGGATGGACTGCTCCTCTTGTTTCATCATATTTAGGCCTTGTGGTTGTTTGGTATGAGCAAGGTGTTATACATCATGCTGTTCTGGAATTTATTTGGTGAGTAATTTATTATTTTTGAAATTTGCTATTTAATAAATTATATTATTTAGTTTAACACAAAAGCATGATGGCCATTATCTTGCTGATGTTGTATCTAAATGTCTTCAGTGCTTTGGGCTTGATAAACTGGTATGTATTAATAATGTTTAAAAATCAGATTAAAATCTCATTTTTATAGCTTTTTTCTATTTGCATGGATAATGCAAGTAATTGTGATAAGCTGGCTGAGTTCCTAGGACTTTCATTGCCATCATTTCCAGGGATGAGTGCTCAGCTTTGATGTTTAGCACATATATTCAATCTTATTGCAAAAGTAATTTTTACTGTTTATTATTATTTAATATCATACTCATTACTTTTTTAAATAGATATTTATTTCCTTCTTTTTCAAGAAGCCAAAATCAAAAAGAAAAGTGGGTATAGCTGCAGGTGCTCAGTCTGGAGGATTTCAATGGCCAGGTGAATCCACAGATCTGGGTGAAGCAGAAGTAATTATGTTGGATGCAAGTGATTCAGAATCAGAGGAAGAGGAAGATATAGCAGTTCAAGAGGCATCTGATGAGGCTCTTGAAGTCAAGAATGATGATGAAGGTCAGGAAGGTCATAATGAAAGGTTTGCTAAGACACTCCATGATAAGGCTATTTCAATTATTGCCAAAAAAGGCATTACCATTTCTTTTTAAGAAGAAAAGAATGCACTTCAAATATTTCCTCATATATGGTTTTCTCAATTCTTTATTTTAAATTATATACTCATTTAGTTTAGATTGCAGGCCTTGCTCATTGTATTCATGATTCTCCTACTCTCAAGGAAAATTTTGATAGGATTGTTGTTGCCAATGAAACTTTAACAGGCCATTGTTGTGTTCCCACTTGGTGGAACTCTGATTTAGAGTGCCTTCTTGCCCACTTTCATTTTAGGAATTCAGTAAAAGAGCTTACAGATGTGTCATCCAACAACTTACAAGCATATGTACTAAATGATGAGCAATGGCAGATGGCAGATAATATTTGTCACATTCTTTTGGTATTTTCAATTTTTAATTATCTTCTTTTTATAATTTTTCATATATTCTGTGTTTTTAGCTGTTTAAACATGTTACCCACATATTTTCCACTGCTGATGTTCCTCTGATTGCTGATGTATTCCCAACATTGGAGGAGCTTCATGAAGGGCTTATTGGTGCATGTGATGATACTCAGAATGATATGGCAAATGTCATTCAAGTTGCATGTCAAGCTTCAATCCTTCTCATTGATAAATATTTCATATTTGCAGCAGAGAATGAGATTATCTTATTGCTGTTGGTAGGTCCAATTCTTGGATTATAAAAACAGATTTTAATTTGTATTAGTTATGTGTCCAGATCACAAACTGAAATGGTTTAAAGACCATGGTTGCAATATTACTCAAATAAAGGGTATTGAGAAAATGGTGGTTAATCAATGGAAGAAATTTTATGCATCACCAGATATGGAGGACACTGATACCTCTAGAAGGCAACAACCTGTAAGCAATTATAAATTATATTAACTGTTATTAATTTATTCTATTTTATTTTAAGGAGCTTGAAGTATCTCATTATGCTGCTAGCACTTCTGAGCCCAAATATGGTGCTGATCATATTCTTACATATCTTAAGGAGCCACTGCTCTCCTGTGGTACTATACAAGAAGCAGGTGTATATATGAAATATTGGCAACAAGCATTTGGAACAAGACCAACACTCTCAAAAATGGGTTCTGACTTTTGTTCTGCACCAGGTATATTTTAATATTGTAGATATTATTTAAACATCTAATCTTTGAGATTTCCAGCTAGTTCTGTTGATGCAGAACATGCATTTTCCACTGGGCATTGCCAAGTTAATTTTATGCAACATAATATGTCTTCTCAGACATTTAAAGCTCAGATGGCTGTAGGATCCTGGGATAAATCTCCTCTATTTCCTGGTATGGAGAAGATAACTGAGTATATTCAATCAAGAATGAATAGCTCTGATAATGATTTCTTTGAAACTTAACTTCAAACTTTTTTTTGTACTTGTATTTCACTCAAACTTCACTTACTGTCTGATATTATGGCTCTACTGATTTCTGAAATGTTGATTGTACTATTAGTTGTGTATGAAATTTGTTATGATACAGTGAAATATATGATACTTGAATAAATTTTTAATACTAGCTTTACAGTGGAAAGTGTAAACTTATGCTGATTTACATCTCATTCAATGGCAGTAATTATTATCTGCATGTTGCAGCATGATTATTTGCCTTATTTATATGTATTAAATCCGTTTTTTATTGCATTATATTGTTCAATAATATCTAGTGCTATAATAGTATTCATTTAAAGCATGATAATTGATTTAGTAGCAATGGCAGAGTGCAAATTGAACAACAGTGCTGTAGAAGCACTATGCTGTCACATATGGTCATATTGTGTGATTTGGGCATGGGTAACCTGCAGGTTTACCCATATCCAATCTGTGGGTAGTGTTACCTGTGACTCAGGTCATGGGTTGGCACAGTCTCACCCATGTTAGTCCCTAATCTATTGAATACATTGATTTCTATATGTACCATGTAAGTGTGCAATAGTCTTTTGCTCAGTCTATTGACTGTACTGAGTTCTATCTGACTATCTAAATTCCTTATAGTATTTTGACCAGTCTATTGCTTGTATTGCTTCCTATACTGACATTCTAAGCTAGTCATAGTTTGTTGACTGTGTGGTTTATACTGGCTATGTAAGTTATAGTGTTTTAATCAGACTATTGACTGTGTTGACTTCTATACTGACCATCTAAGTTTCTTATAATATTTTAATGGTCTATTAAATATATTGATGCTCACATTGTATGTTTCCTGTAGTCCTCTGACTGGTTTATTTACTGTGTGAATGATTCTTCAATAGATAACCTATTGAAGGGCTATTTACATCATTAATTTTTCTACCTAATATGCAAATTTTTGTCTATTGAAAATGCTAATAGTTCTCCAGTAGTTTAATAACCTCAAGTTTAAAAAAAACAGCTACTTTATTTTATCTCAAAAAAGATTCATACTGCCATGCTTGCAATGGCCCACAACCCTAAGTAATAAGACTTCAAAAAAATTATCAATGAAATTAAGATCTGACCAGATTAGTTTGGACACCCAAGCAGAATCTGAGCAATCTGGTTGGAGTCTGAGTAGTCTGACCAGACTGGGTGGGGGAGTGTAAAGTATTGCTATTTGATGTGAATTTCATCTGAATATCAAAGGCCTTCATAAGACTGTTACTGGACTATCATCTGAATATCACTGGAATTTTATATAACTTCAATAGGAATGTTATCTGAATAATTCATATTTATAACTGACATTTGTTAGACTTCTGTTAGATGTTAGTAGGCTATTTACACAATTCTATATGCCATATAAGGCAATTGTTGGAGATTAATCTGGCACTTACTACAATATTAGTAATTGACTTAGTAGTACACAGTAAATAATTATAGTATATTTTAGATACATTGACCAGAGGCATATATACTGTAGATACAGTAGACTACACCTCATGGATTTGTAACCTACAGCCTAACAACTCATACCTAGTGCATATTTCTACAATGGCAATGCTTAAAACATCTGTCAGCCATTCACATGAATAAACTCAAAAATTGTTATTCAGAAAACATGACAATTTGGCCACCAATAGTCAGATGCATAAATACAGGACTATTGTTGGACTTTGACCTGAATTTTCATTGTTACTCAGAGTCAGGTACTGCTCATACTAGCAGCCACTCCAGTCAACCTTTGCTCCAGCCAGTAGTAAGCACTAGAAGTGCTCAATCACACCACATCCAAGGTTCTAATACCTTACCATCCCAGATCTCTACTCTCCAGCTCACAAGCTCATACTGCTTTTTAGATTGATTTGTATAGAATTGCAATATTTACTTTTTCCCTGAACTTACTTGGGATAGCATGAATAATAACCCTGTTGGAATTGTAATCATGCCACAAGCTATATTTAGTATGTGTGCAGTCAATCCCATGCACACTGCATTCTATGGAGCACAGCCTGCTCACATCCTCATTTATATTACTTGGACTTATTAGTTGTTTGTTATTCAAATCTTTATCTATGATTACAATATATTCTGTACATTTTACAGTCATATGTTGCACTACCTACAGCATGCAACATATTGTATCTTTCTTATCTCACACTAAACATAAGGATATCACACAGTATTAGTACCTGTTTCACATTTGATCTTTTGTTAGTTACATGCTTATAACACATGCCACAATGCACGGTCATGAATATTAATTACACATTTGACACACATGTTTGCCTCATCTTTTCCATGCTTTGTATTTGCATCTTATATGCATGTCTCCTAGTATATATAGTAATAGTTAGTTGTATTATTCTGTAGTTTCTAGCTGGTGATTTTTACCACCAATACTAAAAGCTCTATTTGCCTATTCTCTCCTCTTTATGTTGATAGTTTGTGTATCAACCTCAGCACTCTCTAGTATATATTGTGTTGATGTGTCTGACAGTCTCCAATATTTGTATGGTATCATTCACTGTATTTTAGCCAATCCATCTATGGACTAGTCATCCTTGCTAAGTTGAATGTTAATTGTACCCTTTTTTTCAGTCCCCAAACTAATATTCAATGTTTTTACATCAGCAATTATCATTTTATATATATAAGGGAGATGCCTCAGCCCTCCATGTTCAACCGGATGAGAATATGATTGAAAAAACCTGTTGTATGCCTTGGAAGACTGCTAGTATATAATAGGAAGTTATGCCATGTTCTTGAAATTCTACACCTAAAAACCACACAACTGTCCATTTTCTTGTTAATATTTACAACAAGCCATGTCCAACTACTTTAAGCAACAAAAGAGCTGCTTCCATATGCTAACTCTCTGTTCACTAGCTGGTGGGGTTACTGATCTGGAATCACTGGTGATATTTAATATATGCTGCACCATAAGGGACTCATGAATCTCTGTTAACACTCTCAAAAAAGCAATTCAACTTACATATTTTGACTGAGCATGAGTAACAGATTCTTCAAAATCTTCAAAATCTTGCTGCCTTTGAACTGTATTGTAATTTTGAATTGCTCTACTCTCTTGCTCACTTCCTATGTCTTCTAATACCTGGCCAGCAATCAGCTTTCTTTTCTGTGTTGTCTGATACTCTCTTGCAGAAGAAGACTCGGGTTCTCTTTCTTCGACAATATCTTCTGCAGATAATCCTGATAGCTAATATAAAGATAAAATGATATATCAGAGCATCATTATGAAGAAATGTACCTCATATTCAAAGATGTTCAGCCCAAGTTGTCCACTGGGTTGGCTTTCAGAATTGTCAGAAAGACTATCAAAAGATCCATTCAGCCCATGTAATTGAGCTGCATCCCATTCTAGGACCTTGGATGCATCTAACTAAGAATAAACCAATATTAACTGAAGTATAATGGGAATTGAATAAAAATATACTTCAAGAAACAAGATTTCATTATTCTTTAAGATGCTGCAATACTGCCTGTATACCCATGACTCTTGAGGTGAAAATGCTAATCCTGACAGGTAAATCTGCATTGTTGCTTGTGACATTGCCACTTCAAATACACGGATGAATGACAAACAATCTCGCGCCATCATTTTAATAGTATCATCTTTAGTCTGCAAATGTGTGTTCAGTGACATACAAGACTCTTTAGAAGCACATACCGAAGCCCATGTAACCAGTAAGGCTAGTGACAAAGATGCACGTTCCCATACATTATGAATGCTTAATACCTCAAGCCACCAAAGTAATTGCGAATCCAGAAATGACAACACAGCTTCATGTGTCGTTTCCTCGTATTCGAGTTTCTCCAGATGAGAGGCCCAGTAGAAGCAACTGTATGACACATGTTTTTCAATTCTTTGAGACAAATTAGGGGTGTCTTTATTTTGTTGATGTGAAGATTCGATGTTACCCATATTGAAATGTAATTTACTTGCCATGATGTCAAAGCAGGCCAGTGCTATTTTTTGCTCCACTTCCATCCTATTGCAGCGAAAATCCTCTGAACATTGGGAATCAATCAGGAAGTCGACGAATGACTGATGGATAAACCGCAGATCGGAACTTGCATCGAGAACCGACTTCAACTGAATACATACAAAGTCAACATCTTGTTTACTGGAAGATGGCAGGAGCTTTGCAAGGTCTCTAGCTGACAGGGGGATCCTTGCCACAATAATTGCACCTGAAACTCGCTTGAAGAGGCTGAAACTTTCCCAATGGAACTTCGATATCAAGATACGCTTATACAACTCTCCTAGTTCCCCTAAGCCGCTGACTGCTTGCCCCGCCCTAATACTCTTCAACAAGCTGGCCAATGCTTGGGTTGGTTCACCATCTTCGACTAATTTCACGACAGCGCTAGCCCAAATGAACAATCCAGCTGTAGCATTTGTCATATCTTGCAAGTCTACTTCGGTTGGCCACGGCCGCTGAATTGATTGATATTGCTCCGCAATATTTTCGAAGCTAAATCTGAGATATGCTAGAATGTCCTGCGATGATTGTTGCGTAACATTTTGCCCGATTTCGAGACCCCTACATCTATTCTGGCCATCACTAAGCTTAGAGACAATGTCATTTTCATCACGACTTGTTACCAGCAATTTGAATTGCGGAGGCCAGCGGCCTAAGGTGCTCAGAACATCCTTTCGATAAGAGCGGTGTTCATTTAATCCACCACATTCATTGAGGGCATCGATAAGAACTACATGATGTCTGCTTCGATGTACATGTATTTCAGCACTTGCAGTCAGCGGAGCGACAATGAGAGTATTAAAGATTTCGGCATAACTGGTCTGATTCGGGTCAATTTTCTTATCTCGAAGTTTCTTAACAGTAGTTTGGCGAATGTCAGGATGTTTCTGAGCTAAATCATAGGCAATCGAGCACCAGAAAGATGCTGGGCTCTGTGAAGCGACCTGATCGCGTTGGAAGAAAAAGCTTGATCCAAGACGGCCTTCTTTTCGTAAACGTTGAGCGACAGTAAGAGCAATTGTAGATTTCCCACTCCCTGGATATCCGTGGAGCCAGAATACATTCGGACCATCCAGGTCATTGACCCACTCATCGATTGAGTTTAGAATGTCGACACGGGTATCATGCATGCACTCGTTGTGAATCATTCTTGTAGTGTTTCTAGGTTTAAGATGTTCTAGGATAGCGTCATCCTCCCTCGTTTCTACAGAGCGATTAGCTGATTGGGAGAGCGCGGTGGGGAACACACTGACTGAAATCATCAAGAAACTCTTTAAGAAACCCATCGATTCCATCCAACATTGAGCCTATATGCACAGCAGGCCGACGATTAAATTTTCGCTTGAATGACTCGAAGCACTCGATAAGATCATCAAGTTTGGTTCTATGTTGAAGCAATGTCGCGAGAGGCCTTGCTATCTTGCGATATTAGAATAGTAACTGCCACAACGACAATGAGACATACTCCATGATCCGGGTGGCCTATATTCGTGCACAAAATTTACTGTATCCTCAATGAGAGGACGAAACTCATCGAGCGCTTCCATCAGGTGCCCAGGTTTTGCAAACTGGCGCACATCAGCAACGCAGATCAACGAATCGGCCATTTCAGTAACAAGGTTACGTATGTCGTTGTCGCATTGCGCTTGTCCTATTAAGGCCTGCAGACAGTCGAATCTCGATGAACATATGTGCATATGGATATGAAAATACGCACTTCGTGCACTTTGTCAACGCATGCAACTATAGCTTGGGCGATTGGATTGAGCTAGAATATTTATAAACTGTAATTTTATTAATGAAATTCATGGCTACGCACCCCACTAACTGCGACCGCAATGTCCATGAGCGTATCCAAGAACTGGCGGCCTATCCTTATGCGATCCAGCACACTGCGCAAATCTTCCACCACTTCCAAGGCCGCCTCAATCAGATCGTGCGATGCGGATGGACTCTGTAGATGGTATTGAATGACAATAAATCATATGAGGGAGAAATAGGAGGAGCATACCATGCTGAAGCTAAGAAGGATCCCGAACCTCGTATCCGGTGAGCACAACACTCGATCTG
This sequence comes from Crucibulum parvulum, assembly GCA_036937015.1. Classification (NCBI taxonomy): domain Eukaryota; kingdom Fungi; phylum Basidiomycota; class Agaricomycetes; order Agaricales; family Nidulariaceae; genus Crucibulum; species Crucibulum parvulum. Next base: position 1,508 of record JASFCX010000038.1, on the reverse strand, counting down.
TAAATGGATCAGTATTTGAGAAATGGTTTCTGAACTGCATTCTGCGTACCGGTCAGTTTCAATATATTTTCTTCTCCAAGAAGTTTCAGTGCAATCTCTGTCGTGAAGTCAGTCTCGATGAGAACCTCATCCATATTCAATTGATGTTTCTTTTTTAATTGTATTTTCAAGGTAGCTCCGTCACAAAGAGAGCTAAAGAAAATGAGCCGGCGAACATAAGGCTTGTTATTTACCCAACTGCTTACTAGGGAGGATCAAACATGTGCTGTGCAAGTGCATTTCTTTTGTCGAACTTTTTTTTTGCAATTCGTTTGGAGTTGAGTGTAGCTTCAACGAAGTAACGATCGATCTTGCTATCCTCAGGAACTTTAGCGCTGATTGCTGCGAAAGAACATCAGCGAGTACCTGATAAAATCGACTTGAAATCGTGGAACGCACTGGATATCTGGACGCTCATAGTGGTAGTCGATTTCAGAAGGATATACAATGTGGTGCTGATTGACTGTATGGGTATCGTCTGGTTTGCGTGAGCAAAGAAACAGCCTCATGTTTTACACCATGCACCGGTCATGTGTACTTGACCAAAACGGTTACACAACTAATTTTGGACGTTCTGGCTTCATCTCCTGCCAATTCTCATGTGCCTCTTTTCATTACCACCACTTATTTATATCTCAAAATACCAAAGACAACTTAAGCAGTAGGAACAACATCGTCAGTTTCTGAGATCCACTTTCCTTCTCGCTTGACAACTCCCTGTATTCCTATCAATACTACACGACGAACCTTTGCTCCTCCTCATAGGGTTCTTCTCGGTCTACCAGAGTGATCCACTGATCTCGAATTGTTCAGCATTAAGGCGAAGCACACGAGGAGAGGAAATAAAAATGAGGTTAGATAAATCCAATCATCCCTTGAGATCTGCGTGTATACACCGGGAAACGCCGTTGGGCTTCGTAGTCTTCCTAATGAACGTGGGTATATGCCAGTGTTTCGAAATCACCTAGAACGGTTAGTGTTGGAGCGTAAGAAAGATGCAACCGCCCCGAAAAGCGCGTGGAGGACGGGGAGACACCTCACCAAAGTCGAGGTACAGTTTTCGTGCCTGGTGAAACGAAAGAGATAATCATATAATATATGCAGTGGTTGGAATGGCAACCGCCAAGCACGATGAGAATGAGAGTATACGAACGCATGGACAAGGTATTTTGTATGAAAATCACGCGGAAGGCGCGTTAAGCCTTCGAGGACGGATGAAAGAATAGAAGTGGAGGAATAACGCGTTGGGAGCGAGGGAGAGAAAGACGCCTGTGCCAATGCTGCGCGAAGTACTACATGCCGAAGACCATCAACAGGATTTAAAAAAACGCATAGAGGAGGGACCGCGCATGCGAGAACAGGGCGGCCTCTTCACTAGGAGTATATCTATATGAGCTGCTAAAGCATGCTGTAATCGAATCAACGCAGACGAATCGGCTCTCCGATTCTATGATGAACCGCCAGAGCAC
>JASFCX010000036.1:0-29076 GCA_036937015.1 Crucibulum parvulum | reverse complement strand
GCAAGTAGAGAGTTACGAATATATTAGAAGTCAAAAACGTGTGACCGAAAGGTGCACGTGCATAGCCAAACAAGCATTAGCAACGCGTTGAGAGTGAACTTTAAAAGTCCGCGAGACGCCCCAACCGTTTAGCAGTTAAGCAGAGGCCCCAGCTTAGACCTGCTCCACCACTACCCCAGTACTTTCGCCCTCTCTTGCCTTCAGCTTTCGCTCTTTTGCCCCGTTCCTCATTCTCGTTATCTTCATACCTCCCATATATTTTATCAGGATGGCAAAGACCGCTACTGGTACGCGTTCTTGTCCCTCCGCGCGCCTCGAGCTTGTGGAGACAATTCTGACGCGACCTGCCCTTTATCCCGTGTAGTTACCAAGACTAAGACTACTACTAAGACTGCGAACACGAAGACCGCTAAAACATGTATGCAAACTTTCGCTGTTGTTCATTTCGTCGTTCTTGCATCATCTCGGTTATTTGCTGTACTCTTCGGAGGACGCTGTTATATGCGCGTCTTTGTAATTCTAACGGCCAATCTTCTCGCATATATGCGCATTTCTCCCGTTGAACTGTCTATCTACTCCTCCATTCGATATGCTGTCCATATATGCGCACCATTTGTCGTTTGGCTCATCATTTATCAGTTTTTCTATCGTTACGTCTCTGCTTAACAGCTTACTGACCTTGTGACTTATCTCTCTAGCCAAAGTCAGCGGCGAAGCCAAGACCCCTCGCGAGCCCACTGCCTATCAACGCTTCTGCAAGGAGAACATGAAGAAGTGGATTGAAGAAAACCCCGGGAGAACGAAGGAGGCTATGGCGCAAGTATGTCTTCGTTCCATTCGTTCGATCCTCGTCGCCGCTTTTATTATTCATTCATTGCTGTTGATATTTGCGTTGGCCTATTCCCTTCATTTCTTTCCTCTTCACTGTGCAAACACTGACCTATCTCGTTTCTTCCACAGGTCGCTCTTCTCTGGCGCAACGCCCCCGAGAACCCTCACCGCGGTCAAGAGCCGAAGCCTCGCAAGCCTAAAGCACCGAAAGAGCCCAAAGAGAAGAAAGAACCTAAAGCTAAGATTCCCATGGAACCGAAAGCGCCCAAAGCCAAGAAAGCCGCCGCGCCTCCCAAGTCGAAGAAGTCCATCGAGCCGTCGAGCGACCTGACGGAGCCCTCAAGTGATTTTGTGTAAGCGATCAGCGATTTCGTGGAGTGTAGTAGCAGCTAGTGGTGATTAGTGAGTTATTGGCTTTGATCTATTAAAGATTACGATCCTGATCGCTCGCATCTCGCCTAGGCTAGTGATTATTCTTCTCAACTTCGAATTACTCGCTGTTCTGCTTCTGGTGCTCCTTATCTTTACTCTTCCTCACCGGACCTTTGCACTAAACCATTACGACTATTATTATTGCTGTTTTCATTGTATTCCAGATTGCACTCGACTCTGGACTGTATTTTCGACTCCTTCGTTCTTGTACCACCTCTGGACTTCTGCAAATACTGTACCGTTTCAATATTATTGTTCATATACGATGACTCTGAAGTGCACGTACTAGATTTCTTATCAGTGGGGTCTAAAGCATGCCGAAGGCGCGGGTGTAGGCAGCTCGCATGGGGTACTGGTATTGAGCATTCTGAGTGATTCTGTGCATGTTAATAACCGGAGTATGTTTGCATCGTACCTGAACATCGTTAGCACTGGGTTTGTTTTGCTAAAGGAGGTGCAGAGAGATTGCGGTTGCCCTAACTGAAGGAGGGTTGGCTTTATTAAGAGATTTAAAAGCTGAACAACTTGAAGTGAACAAGAAAAAGGAAGCTATAAACGGCAGTGTGTACGGCGTGAAGGGAGAAAGAGTACGCGAGGATTTAAAGGGATGTAGCGCTAAATCGCAGCCACTGAGAGCACCGTTGGCATCGTCATTATTCCCGATCTCTTGCTCATTGGGCCTCGCAGCGGGTTCACTACCACCTATACTGGATGGATGGTCGTGGAGCATTGCAGGGCGTGTCGTAGCCATACTTATTCTCGACACGATCCTTAATCCATGCGTACCACTCCTCCTTCGTTCGGCCATGTGTAAGTGCGACGATGATAATGGTCATATTGTCCGATCCAATTCTGAGATCACAATAGCTTGGGGCAACACAAATGTCGCACAAGGCCTCGCAGATTGTTGTGAGTTCCTCTCCTTGGGCTACTTGATATCGGATGAAATTGACTACTCCTTGGCTACTCAAGAAATCCCAGATACCTGAATGGAACGTCAGTGTTAAAAACCACCAATGCTGTATGGTCGCGTACCGTCACTTACCAGTACCAAGAACTCATCGTCTTCGGTAATCTCATGGGTTTCTACATCGGGATATGCGGTGATAATTTGTGATGAACGGGTTAGGGCTTTATTCTGTTTCTAGTCGAAATCACCAAGCGCACGCGTTAAGGAGAGCTTGTCTAACAGAAGTTAGAGTGAAGCTTTAAGGTGAATACGAGGGAAAACAGACCGTAACATAATCCTCATAAATATATCCGCCTGCTTTAAATATCCGAGCTCTTTCCTCTGTGGATACTTCAGTCGGACAGAGAATAAAGATATACTGAAGTATATACTGCTGTTATTTGGTTTGTGATCTATGCTGAGAGCCTTTGCCTCTCTTTTGATCCCAATTACTGACCTGCAGTCACCAGCGTTTGCCTGGGTGTGATATTAGCAGATTGCTGTGTTCAAACGTGGCCAACGTACAATATAAATCTCGTTATCACTTGTTATTAATGCTACAATGACAGTGCAACCTACAAGGCCTCCTATGTCCGGCACTAGGATTGTTTAGAACGATATTATTAGAAAGATTTAATTTTACTCGCCAGCCTTAAGCTCTTCGTCAATTCCAAAGAATGTCTGGATCAGCGCAATGTTGAAAATTTTACGCTTGTACAGCTCCTCTAATAACAAGCGTCGATGTAGATTTTCACTTGCGAACTGCGCAACGGTTGCAGCTAGGCATAATATGAGACCATATTCAAACAGAAATAAGCGATAACACATACAACCACCATGTCCATCATACACGGCAAAGAATGCATTCGAATCTACGTCATTTCCCTCATCCAACTTCAAAATAGCAATATGTCTGTCCTCCATGTCTATTTTTCATGGTAGTCAGACCATGCATTAAAAGAACGCCGTAGACAGGAACAATCACGATAGCACTCACTTATTCTCCACCCTTGCATTTCAGTGGATCCATAGAAGTAACGGCCGTTGCCCCCACTCTTTGAATTCATTATTTTCACTGGAGCCGATATCTGTTAAGACAAGACATATAACATGTGCCGTGCTAATTACCTGCATAATCTCCACTCTATCGATAACGGGAACTCGGGCTAGAGAGTAGGAGTGCGATAAGAGAAAGAAAGATGCTTACCATTTTGAACTCTGCGTTTGATAGCCTTGATCAGACTTAGTAGTAGTGAGACCTGGTATACGATGGAGCAAGAGTACGAAAAAGTTTAAACTGGCTTAATCGAAGACCGCCATCGGGTTTTATACTCGACCTTTTCAATAGTTGTGACTTGTGAAGCTTACAACGTCTCAGTATGTAATCCAAGACAATTGTCGAATCACTCCAGATGCAATATCGAGGTGTCTCCGCTGACTAAGTTACTGTGGCCTATCTACGCGTTGTCCATCTTATCTACACGCCTACACTGCCAAAACGTTCATCTCTCTTGTCATCAAAACTCCTATAGACAACTTAATCAGTGTATGATTCATTGGTATATCGAGGGGTCTAAGTAATTTTTTTAGTACATAGCAAAAAAAAATACAATACACCGTACTTGCACTGTTCAGTTCCATGGAATACACATTAATTAAGAAAACGAGTAAGAATACGGTGAGGCTTATTGTTTGTCCCTTTCGTCGGAATTCGGCATCAATCACTTCAGCGTGAATACGACCTACTCCGAGTCCTGGACCGTCCAGAACTTCTGTGTCTATGGCGATGGCGATGACGTCCAGATTTCTCGATGATGATTGTTGTTGTTGGATGCGATTGGGGATACGCAGGGACCATTCCACGCTGCGCATAATATGGATCGACTCCTTCGAAGGCTCCAGCCTGAGGTTCAGCCGCCTGAGTCATTTCTGGTACCCCGCTGTTTGGCATCATCCCACCACCCGCGACGGGCATCAACGGGGCACCCATAGTAGGCATTGTACCTCCCATAGGTTGACCATAGGGTGCAGACATACCAGGCATGGGACCTGGCAACATAGGCATCGCTCCAGGAAAGCCTTCTTGACCTGGTGAATTCATACCACCCACCGCCGCTCTCGTCCCAGGAGCAGTGGATGCATTCATGCCACTCGTTTGCGGCCCCATTCCAGTACCAACGGGTGCATACATGCCGCCTATTGGCGGTCTTATCCCAGTAGCAGCCGGTACATAAGCGCCTGGAGCGGCTGGTCCCATACCGCCAGCTGGGTAGGCAACAGAGGGTGCGGGAGGCGGCACCTGAATGACGTATACAGGAGCACCACTTGTACCAGAGGTTGCTGCTCTTGTTCCATTGGTAGCTGCTGCTGCCTCCTAAGCAATAGCTGTAGGATTTTGTTCCATTGATGCATTTCCGTATGTAGTCCTAATACAAGGAAGATAATGATGCTTGTATGGCATGGAATTATAGAAGTTGGAGATTCCAGCTGTTGGAAATACAAACTGTCCCTTGCACTTCATCTGCCCCTTAAAGCACCACTTGGAATCCCTAATATTTGACCCACCTATTATTTAGATGAGCTAGCAATGTATTTATTGCTCGGACTTGGTTACTTAGAAACAAATGATTAGTATGTTAGTATCTACTTACAGTAGATACTCCTTTTATTATTTTGACACTTTATTTTAGTATATAAGACCTCTAGATAGCATAGAAACACCTCAGTCAATTCGTATCTGACTGAGGTGAGCTACAACTTACTTACTTATTTTGTTTCACTCTTACTGATTAATCTTCATAGCTGTACCTTTATTTATTCCATTAGGTATTGTTACATCTCAATATACTCAGTCAATTCATATCTGACTGAGCTGTACCTTTATTTATTCCGTTACCAGCTTACCCATCAGGATATGTAGCCATCGTTTATATTTGTGAAGTCTCGTATACGATTGAATCAGTTATTCGATAACTTATAATAAGACAGTGTAGAGCTAGTAAAATTCGTAGAGTGGATAGATGACAGCGACGATGGGGTGGGTTCGAAATTTTTTGCTCCCTTCGAGGGATGTTTCCTATGATAAAGGATTTCAAGACAGACGTTGTGGGGCATGGAGTAGTCATTTCGTATGATGTAAGCGATACGCTCATCGTAGATGGCAGCAGGAGCAATAGGAATATCTATCAATCTGATAAGAAGGGCTTAGGTTTTTCCACGAACCCGATGAAGGCCCCTATCTTTGCGCTGATTGGCTTTATCGCAGTCGCAGTAGTGGCGCATCAGGAAAACCACTCTCCCTACATTCTTGGGAAAATATGGATAATACCTAGGAATTCTTGGTAATACTTAGTAATTGTTGATAAAACCATGAATTATTAAAATTATCAAAATTAGCGGGTTTACTTGATATTACTACTAATTCACTAGTACCCTTTGCTACCCCTATTAAGAATTCGTTGTAAAACCATGATTTACCTTCATTTATCGCAACATTATACATCTTTATCACAACATTATACATCTTTATCACAACATTATACACCTTTATCACAACATTATACATCTTTATCGCAACATTATACAGCTTTATCACGACATTACACATCTGATTTCTAGCTATTATTACATTTTCACACTATCAGAAAGCACATATTTATGTAGCTGACATATGCCATTGATTAAAATAGTATAGTAGAAATAAGAACAAGTATTAAAAAAATGATAGATATCAACCATTTAGCCCGTATTAATAATGGAATATGTAGTTGTATCAAATTCTCAAGTCGAGTTACTGGCAATGTTATCCCAGTCTATGGTGTCAATGATTTCCTGCTGAGAGCGACCCATTTGGGAGTCTGCAGGACCCCTAAAGACATCATATAAGCTAACTATTTACAAGCCAGAGAAGTACTCACATGCAGTCATTATACATCTTATGCATCAGCTTGTGATATGCTGCTAGTTTCCGTGAGCGTAAATGAACTAACAGCAAAAAGTGGGCGCAATAAGTACTATCAAAGACCTTCCCACCAAAGTCACTGTTTATTGTGAATAGTAGATCTTTGAGTATGGCTTCATCCTATGCATGAATACATAAGCATATAGTTAAAGACATAAAAAAATAACATACTGCTGTCGCTGCCAATGCAACCATCTCTGGGGGTACCTCAAGTTCCAATGGAAGAGTGACAACTGATGACTTAAACATTGCATGATCATCCTGACCAATGCCACCTTGACTAAAGAATGAAGTGCATAGACTTTTCGTGATAAGTTCAGCACCAAATGGTTTACTACGACTGTACCCCTAGAAGAAATCAGTGATAATTATAAAACATAGGCAGAATGAGGGAGCATACTGTGTCTATGCTTGCATAAATATAGTTTGAATTATTGATCAGCTCAGCAAGTTTGGCTTTGTCGTCACAGTCACCCTTCAGGTGACTAGGCATCATTGAAGCAATCGACACCTTCAGCTTTGCATGCTCCAATTGGATACGGTGAGCAGTCTAACAAAGTTAATATGAAAGATTTGACGAGTTAAATAATGATAGAAAACATACATATTTCTGCACAGGTTCAATATAATCTCTGAGAGAACCTTGCTTGAGACGATCTGCAATATTGTTCTCACCTTCATATCCTAAGGCTTCTGCTGCATCTATAAGAGCATGGAGAGCAAGCCGATCAAGCCCATCTGATGATAAGGGAGTGGGTAGTTTATAGGCATCTTTGGGAGAAAGTTGCTTGCCATCAGTAGAAGGGATGCCAAAGGCAAGATATAGCACCCCAAGCTTGAAGCTTTTCTTTAGGATGGAACACATCTCAGGATTCTGTTCCCTCAAGTTGATCGCTGGTGTCTTCGATTGTATGTTGATTATAATATTTGAGCATTCGAGCCACATTGATAAAGGAGGCTGTGCTGTTTTACTGAGTGGCTTCTGTGTCATAACCTCTTTACCAAGAGGTTTCTCCATGATAACTAGCATCTTAAATGTATTTGCTTCAGCAACAATCTAAAAATGAGGATCAGAACATACCTCTTGCTGAAGCTTCTTCTTGATGTGTGATGTCTTGTGCTGTGAAAACAAATGAATAGATTTAGTAAGCAATCATTCGGAAGGAAATGAACACATTCATACTGCCTTCTTTTTCATAGGTGGACTGACTGGTGGGGGCTGGGGAAGGTCATCAAAGGAACCAGGAGCCTCATTGTCATCTATGGATTGGGAGGCAGGTGCGAATTCCACATCATTGGTTATAGGGAGTGCAGTGCAGGCTTGAGAAAAGATGCTGGTTGACCACAACAAATTTTGCACAGCAGCTATTGATTCCTCTGGGGGTTCACTATTCCTGTCATTCCAAGATATGGCCTACAGAGATTATCATTATTGCTTAGCCATGAATGTAGCATGAAAAGTGGACTCACTTCATTAAAAAGATCATTGGGATCTACATCATGAGTATGCTCTTCAGGAATGTCATCCTCTTCTTCAATCACTACCTCATCCCCACTGAATTCTTCATCTGCCAATGCATTACCAGTGGGCTCGGGCTTGTCTGCCTCATTCTCACCCTCACTTTTGATGATCAGCTTCTGGCGCCAGTACTTGCCAGGAACTGTGGTGGAATTTGAGATGACTGGGCTAGAGCAGAAATTAGAATACATCAATACAAGGAATGCAAAGAGCCATATGAAAAACAAACCATCCCGATGCGCCTCATTATCATCTGGATCATCAACATTGATCTTGGGTGCTCAATATTGTTGTGAAGCTAAATATATGTCAGGCTCTCCTAAATTTATAACACAATGGTGGGATCTCACTTGGTTTAATTACTACCACTGTCAACTTTGCTGCCAATGCTTTTGATTTCTTATTGGTGTGCTTCAAGAGAGTGTTTGACACTGTGAGTTGATGACATCAATACTGTTGACATTTATTGTTGATGGGTGGCAAAACATATACCGTATTACCTTTGAGATTCACAGCTTCGGAGTTGACTCTCTTGCACTTGAGCAGCATATCCTTCTCTGGCTCTTTGCAGTCTTCATCGAGATCCATCTCTGCTTTTATAGATGCTGGCTTTGTAGACCTGCTCTTTGGCATGCTCTTCTTGGCCCAAACTGGATTGAATAACTAATCAGGAGGCATAACTTCCATCATGATATTAGAATCAACTACTCACCTGGATTTGCTAGGGCATTCAACTTGGCTGCATGGGCTGTGACATTCTATCAGTGGTAAGCCTCTAATGATCATTGTATACAACTCACGTTTGGGTCTGTCCATTCATTGGCTTTTGACAGCCTCCATGTTGTCCTGCGATGGCTTGTCTGCACAAGAGATTTGTCCTAAACACACTGTGCGATTCATGGCTGTTGACTTTAGAGGCAAATGATATTATATCCAAAGTACTGAGTTGTGAAATTGAAGGAATGGATAGGTAATGGACTGGGATGGACAACATGGCAGCTGAACCACGGCCGCAGAGGTAAAGGAGAGAACAAGTTAGAAGGAATGATTTGGAAGAGAATGAACTTGGGATTATTCAGGTTCATTCTCACTAGTGCCAGGATTCACAAATAACTGTCTCCAGACAATGCACTATGAACCAGGGTGGTTTCAGCTAAGGCTAATTCTCAGCAATGTTATGATCATAGGTAATGCCCAAACTCTTGATCTTCCATCTAGCTGCTAATTCATCTCATTGTATAAATAGTGCATGTACCTGGATATCCTGACAAAGAATGCTATGACTACTGGCAAATTCAACATATAACTCCAGTGCATACAACTGTTGTCAGTCATCCCTCCAACCATTTGTGTATCCTGCAAGTCCAGGAAGTACAGCAAGTGTGGGTTTCTGACATTCCTTTGATTTCCTTTGCAGTTTCACTTTTGTTACTGTCTTTGTTGTGCTGCACAGCTGCAATATGTTGTCTTTAGGTAGGAAAACAAAGGAGGTAATGGTTGAAGTACTTAAAGAGGTGTTTAACTTTTAGGTAGCATTAATAGCATCTGGTGCGCTTGAGATTAAATATTCTGATGTTGTTTGATACCATGCACTTTATGAAGCTAATATGATCCCACCACCAGCAATAAACAGCTCAGCAGATCCTCACTCAGTTTCAAGAACACCCAGAGTCCCAGACCTTCTAGCAAGGTTGTCTTTTCCTCAATCAAAGGTGTGCATACTATTCTTTGCTATTTCACTGTTGATCTCAGTAGTACTACTTTTTAGTACATTGGCCCCTAAGTCCTTGAAAAGCTTACCACAGCACGATGGAAAACACTTCTAGATGCCACCAGCATCAAGGCAAGTGAACTATGGCATACAATCCATCTTTGGAATATGCGATCAATAATTCCTAAGGAATTTGGATCTTCATTGTTGGCCTGACAGTAAAGGTTATGTTGGATGAGGTCATGTTGTGAGAAGAGAAAACATATATTAATAAATTGAAACTGGATCCTGCTCGGTTATATCTTCAAGACAACAATTATTGACCTTCTGCCTAACCGCATAAGTCTTGCTTAGTTCATTTAATGATACATCAATCATTAACCCACTTAGTTACAGTTCCTTGAACCACCTGAGTTCTGAAATGTCACCCTCAAGTGTCTTGCAGAACTTGCTGTGCTTAATGCTGGTCCAGAATATGACCCCAAATTCATCATTCTCTCTGCAATTGTCATTACATATGTGAACCGCCTGATCCCACTGAGCACAAACATTGGACCCTCACCCCCTTTCTTGCCAACTTCCTTTCCAACCACCTTTGCACAGTGGAGACTGAATCAAACTGCAACATTCTTCTGCATGTGCATCTTTATATGATGAAGGTGTCACAGGTGGATGAGCATGAAATCTTCAAGATTTGCTTGGAACACTGGTCAAAGCTTGTAGCCAAGCTTTATGCATTGAGATTGGATTTCAATCTCTGGATCTCGGCTTGCATAGCATCACACTCTTCAACGTAAGCTGTTTCCTGTTGCACCTTTGCTTCTTGAGTAGCGCAAAGTTGTTCCACCAGCTCCTGATAAGCCTGCTCTTCCACTTTGATTGCTGATGAGATGCCATCTCAGTCAATTGAGTTATTCTGGTTCAAGAGGTGGATTTACTGCATCTGTGAGAGAACAAGATGTGCAAGGCTGACAGTACTACAAAGAGATGTAATTGATAGATGAGTATCAAGGAGCATTGAATTGTTAATGAATGGACCCACGTGATTACTCTGCAATCTTGTCAAAGCCTGATTCCAAGTTGTCCATTTTCACCACAAGTTTTTCAAGGGAAGCTTGGCATTATTTAATGGCTTTAAGAGCTGCAGCATTGTTGTTGGATTGGGAATACCATTCAAGGTCATCCAGTATGTGCAGAATACCTAGAAAAAATAATACAAATGAGCATGTGATGCTCTTTTCATCATTAAGAATTGTGAGTGATTACTGTCTACATCTTCTCATTCGAGCAAATATGATGCATCGAGGTTTCTGGAGGGCAAAAATTTAATTGTAGGAACTGCTTCATCCATCCCTCTTGTTTCAAACAGCAGCAAGCCATGCACTTCACCCCGATACACTTGGCATCTCTTACATTCACTTGCCCTGCCATACTGTTTGGTCATGCTACACTAATGTGGAGCATTTGTGGAAAATCACAAAAGTTTTGCCATAACTTCAAGGATACTCTGTGCATGCTGATAGAAGAATTGTGCTGTGGCAACTGAATGAATTGATGAAGAAGACCCAAAGCAAAATGAATACCCACAGAATTCTTTTCATCTGACTATCTCAATAACAGTAGCACCGTATGTGTAAAGCATGCTATGTAGGTGCTGGATGTGTGAGAAGGTATTCTTGCCACAGAAACTTGCTTGTAGTGACACCAGATTCTGTGGTATTTGCATGATGTCAGTATTTAGAATGCTTATCTGCCTAAGAGCAGTGATGCACTGGTGTGTGTATTTGTTCTATGCTGCAGCAGTCAATGAAAGCAATCAAAATAATCTATTGCAGTGGTTTTTACCTTCATGCCAGTCACTATTTGCATCTCTTCTCTCAGAGACACATCTAACTGGCACAATTCTGGAATGTAGTGGTTAATACTAGAGAACATTGAAATAAGATGTACAGACAAACCTTGTAGTAGCAAGTCAGGATTGGAAGCTGGCCTTTAAAGAGGTCAGGAATGGATAGATGAAATACCAGGCCACTTACTCTCAAGAGATGCTGCAGCATCTGTTATATGGTCAAAAATATCTTGTGATCTTCATGAACAACTGTCAGCCTCCTCCAAAAGTCTATAGACAGATATAAACACAACATATATAATATCATTATGTTTACTCACCTAGTATCTGTCATGGCAATGCATACTATATTGGTGCCTTCAGTAAGCTGCTGGACAGCTTGCTGAGATTGAGCAAAGTGCATTTGTAGATCCTCTAATAAGCCAGTCAAATGTAAATGGTCACGGATATATCTAGCACAATAGACTTAACATGTGTCCAAAACCACATCTCTGTTACCTGCCTCATCTTTACATTCAAAACATAGTCTCCCAATGTCTTCAGTTTTTCTCCGGCTTCTATTGCCTTCTGCATGAAACTAGACATGAACTCCAGATGTCACTATGTCAATTTGGCTAATAAGCTCCAGATCTGCCTCTATGCCTTCCAGCAATGTCTGCTTCTTGAGATCACATCAGGAGGTGATGGCTATGTTATCAAAGGTATCAACAATTGAGAGAACATTGAGGTCAAGACTGCTTGCTGCTATTTGAATGGCCTTGTGTTGGAAACTAAGGGAAGCAAGGGTATTCTTGATTTGTTCTTGATGTAGATGAACAACTCAGATGAAGGAGGCAGTGAGTTGAGATGGTCAGATGGGAGGGGTAGTAGCAATATTCTCTGTAACATGATTAACCCCACTGTAACAAGACATGGGTGTATAAAACTGTTTAATATACCTTCTATTGGTGGCTGAAGTGGAGTTTCCACATGCAACTCCCATAGGACATCATCCAGGTCATAATCCAGATAATATTTATTGAAAATGAAGAGAGTTTGCAGGACCTTTCAGCATATACTGTACTGAGTTTGAATGTGACCCATACTCACTTGGTCCTGCAAGCCAGCCAGCTCTCATATATTGGTGTTTGTCAGACAATGCCTGTTGGATAGGTAGGCTAGTGCAGCATCCTCATCAATGCTGGTCTCCTGGTGTAGGAAGAGCTCTAGGCTTCCTATCCTTGATGCATGCGACTGCATGAGCTACTGTGGCAGTGGACAGATGTATGTACTCACCTCTTGATATCTCATAAAGAGGGATTAGCCTTGTATAACATGGTTAGATACCAAATTCATTATTGAATCCATGGAGCCACACCTGAAACACCTGGCCATCCTTTCCATGGCATATATGTATCATTCTAGCAACCAAGTATTGCTTGAGACAATCCTAGTGTGTTATTAAGAAGATTTATTGGGAAATGGAGGCCTGCAGCAAGGCCCCCAAGTAGATATAGAGTGGAAGTAGTACTTGAAGACAAGGACCACAACATTGCACCATCCCATTCCCACCCTTTTTGTTATGACTCAAGGTGGGCACTGCCTGAACATCCTTCACCATGTCTTCTAACACCGCTCTTCCACTGGCAGACACATCTTCTACCTTCTTGAATGGACTTTAGCTGTGCATGGGTGATTCCATAACTGCAGTCACAATAGTGAAACAGCCTGTCTCACAAGCCTCTGAGGTTAGGATCACAAGTGAATGCAATGAAAGCTTCACAAACAAATCTGAAGGGGATATCAAGGGTACTGCAAGTATGTCAGGTGGTGGCAATGGTATCCCTTGCTCTCCTGGACTAGCATTTAATAGATATCCAAAATCAAGCATCAAAGAATAGCATACCTTTCAAATGGACCACACCTCTTTGAGAGAAGGTTGAGTAGTTTGAATATTTTGTCAGAGTAGCCATACCAATTGGTTGGGTTTGTATTTAGGGGAAGGGAGAACATAATGATTGAAGTTTCTTTCTTGTTTCTCTTGTGCATACTGTAATTTTGCTCATAACTCTGCATGAATTTAATCCAGCCAATGCACTAAGTTGTCAGCTGCAGGAATGGTGGAGATGTTGGCAAGTTTGAGGGAGATGAATTCAGCACCAGTAAGGATGATGCTATGCATGTGTAAATTAATTGATCATCAATTTCTTTAGGCCCATTTTTATATGCAGGGAGCAAATGTTATGTTGGCATCAGAGTTATTTTTAGAAAGAAAACATATTAATAATGCAACACTGCTGCATACATTCTCCTTCAATCACAGTCAGTGAAGACTGTTCTCTACAGTAATTAAAGCATGATAATACTACTGAAGTAAAACTAGTACAGCCTCAACTACCCTGATATTGAGCTTTAGTGCTACATTTTTAGTGCCACAACATGCATGTGGGCATGCCACACTATTTCAAATTTAGTGCACAGTTAGGCTTTAGTGTCACAGTGTTATGTTCAGCAACTTCAACCTGATCATGTACTTACTTCCTTGTTTACATTACAGCTCACAGAGTCTCACTTTTGGCACCTCAAGACTTGGGTTTGTAAATACATCTTAAATTTTCTCCCAAAAGATAACTTTGTATATTCTACATATCATACATAGTAATTTACATACATAGCACAATTAGAGGCAACACTGTCACAATATATATTCTGATGCTACTACAGACAATAAATAAAGAGGATTTATAAAAAATAAAGAAAGGAAGAAAAAGAAAAAGAAAAATCATGTTTCCATCACAACATCATTGCTGTTTGCCATATAATTCCATTATTAAAATGTTCCAGATGAAGGGACTCTGGAAATTTCTTTACTTATAGAGCTGCATGCTTGGGCATAGTCAAAGGTGCTGGTGAGACCCAGTGAGGCACTAACATCATTGTATAGGTGCAACTCATAGATTGTCAGACTTTTAATCTATCATCAGACTTTTATTATTTCTGCATCATTTATTGCAAAATAACTTATTAAACATAGATAATACATTGTGAGATGATATATATTCAATAAAAAAGAATGTTCTACCATGAATTATGCCTAAAATCTCTCTAAAGTGTTGCAACATTTTGGTTAATTGGAAGTTTCCAAACTCAATTTGATTGATAGTAAGCATTATCACCAAAGCTTTCTGCTTGTGATATTCATTTCCAAAACATATTTTCAAGCCATTTCTAGAGCTATCCATCCAGATTAAATGGCATACCTTGGTTTATTGAATTGAAGACTTTAAATCCCCCTTAAATTTTGGTCATAAGGTTGCTAATTCAGAAGTATTGAGCTCTCTGGTTGTGTGGAGTTAAGCTTTTTGTTTGGAGATTAGATTAGATAAGGTGCCAATTGTGAACACACCACAGGATGCTGCATTTGCATGTCTATGAGATCCTGATCTTGATTATTGAGTAATAAATCTTGTTGCCAGTGATTTTGAAGCAATTTATCAGCTAAGTACTGTCAGCTATTTTTAGGTGGGCTCTGATATATCAGAGGCCATCTGTGCTACAGTCATTTATATATTAATTTTGAATGCTAGTTACAGTACTTTTATATATCAAAATGACCATATAGCCTGGCTAGCCAAAGAACTTAAGCAAGACTGAGACAAGTTGGGAATCAAAACAAGGATGTGCATTGATTAGATGAAGTAACACAATGTAAACTATGTGTATATATGAGTAAATAGATGTGATAATATGTCTTATGCTTTGGCCTTGACTGTCACAGAATATATAAATATAATGACTGTCCTAATATAGTAGTTGGCAAAGTGGGTGTGATCTAAATCTGATCTGAAGACTAATCAGATCAAAACAATCTTCTTCAATCATGCACTAGTCTGCCTGTTCATTTATCACCTCCTCTAAGCTCTGTATATCTTTGTGTGAAGAAAATACAAGTGCACTTCCCTCACAAATCTAGGCAACCTTTTCTATCATGGATTTCAACTGCCCAAGCTGCAAGCATTCATTTTGAGAGCTGGGACACCTTGTTCAGCATTTCCACAAGACTGAACATACCCAATGTAGAAAAGCTGGAGAGGATCTTGCTGAGAAGTCTCATGCACCTGTAAAAGGTGGTAGACATCTGAGTCAAAACAAAATGAGCCAAAGCCCTAGTCCTATGGATTTATCTGACTGTGACAATGCTCAGAAGTTTGAAGGTGATTACTTTGGATCTGACTATATAGAGGAAGACTTTCCATATCCCAATGAAGATCTACTTGTGATACCAGATGAAATCTTATAGGAGAATATGGAAACCTCTATTGATGAAGAAAGTGATTCCAGTGAATCAGATGATGAAGATATGCAGGGATTTGGTGGAATGCAGTGGGAGCCTCCCTGTCCTGTTGAAGATGATAGAAATGATTTTGAGCATCCAGATGCCTCCAATACTCCTCCAGCTCATGCTGAAGCTGTTTACCACATTGCTCCTGGCATCATTGCACTACAGGCTCACAACTGTCTAAAAGCACCTCCTTCACATATTGAATGCTTTGGTGGCCAAGCTGGGTTACCTAGCCCAAATTCCAATATTGCCACTACTGGCTACACTGCTTACTCATCTCAGGTAGCAAGCAATGAAAATGAATGGGCGGCTCCTTTCAAATCACAAATTGATTGGGAAGTTGCTCACTGGGCAAAATCACAAGGAGTTGGATCCACATCATTTACAGATCTTCTTGCCATTGAAGGGGTATGTGAAGTTTATGACTGATGACTTATGATATTCACTAATTGAATAATATTACTGTGGTCTCCAGGTTTCAGGAGCATTAGGACTATCATTCAAAAACTCAATAGAGCTGAACAAAATCATTGATACCAAGCTCCCTGCTCAACATCCTGCTTTTACTAGACAGGAAGCTCATGTTGCTGGTGAAGCCTTTGATATATTTACCTGTGATATCCTAGAATGTGTGCATGCACTGTATGGAGATCCAGAGCATGCACAGTATCTGTGCTTTGCACCTGAACATCATTATGGAGATGCAGATAAAACAAAGCAACTATACCATGACATGCACACAGGCAAATGGTGGTGGAGTACACAGGTATGATAAATTAATAGCTTATACTCCTTAATTTATTTTTTATGCACTCATGCAGATTGCTCTTGAGAAGAATAAACCAGGTTCAACTATCATTCCACTAATTATTTCATCTGATAAAACCCAGATTACACTGTTCTGTAACAAGTCTGCTTATCCAGTATATCTCACAATTGGAAATCTACCAGAATCTATTTGTTGAAAGCCATCATGCCAAGGCCAGATCCTTCTTGCATATTTACCAACATCATGCCTCTTGTATATCAAGAATAAAGCAGCTCAACAATGAACACTTGCAAATCTATTTCATTCATGCATGTCTCAAATTCTTGCACCTATCAAAGATGCTGGTATTGATGATATTGAAATGACAAGTGGTGATGGCATTATGCAAAGATGCCATCCAATTTATGCAGTATATGTGGGTGATTATCCAGAACAGATTCTGGTTACAGGTGCCTATACAGGTGATTGTCCTGGTTGTGACTGCCCTCATGATGAACTTGGAATCTATCCTTGTAGTCATGGATATTGTGATATAGGCCGTGTACTTGATGCATTGAACCATCTTGGATTAATGGATTATGCTAAAACATGTTGGGATGCAAACATTAAACCTATTCAACATCCATTCTGGGAAGACCTTCCATATGCTGATGTTTTTCAGTCAATCACACCTGATATTCTTCATTAGCTACATCAAGGAGTAGTTAAACACCTTATTGCTTGGCTAGTTGACAACCAGGCATGTACTGCAGCAGAGATTGATGCTTGTGTATGCTGTCTGCCACCAAACCACAGTATACAAAAATTTCAGAAGGGAATCACAACACTATCATGGGTTAGTGGAAAAGAGCACAGGCAGATCAGCAGCTTCCTCTTAGGACTTCTTATTGATATTAAACTTCCTGGTGGCATTTCAGCTGCACCACTAATATGTGCAACATGTGCACTCTTGGATTTTCTCTATCTTGCACAGTATCCAGTTCATAATGATGATTCTCTGAGTGCACTTGAGCAGTCTCTCAGCAATTTCCATTCTAATAAGTTCATCTTTGTCAGTCTTGGTATCTGAGAGCAATTCAATATCCCTAAACTCCACTTTCTAATGCACTACACACATGCAATCAAACTTTTTGGGACCACTGACAACTACAATACTGAAACAACAGAGCAACTACACATTGACCTTGCTAAGGATACATATTGATCTACAAATCACAAAGATGAATTTGTTCAGATGACAAGGTGGCTTGAACGGCAGGAGAAAGTTTTTTATCATGCAAAATATATGGAGTGGAGACAACATCAAGTTCAACATGGGCCAATAACATTAACTGCACATACAGAGCTGCACTGGGAACCACCAGATATGGACTGCATCCTCAGGCCCAAGATGACATGCTATCCAACATACAAAGCTGTCCAAATTCATGAATTGATTGACCCATTGCATTATGGGGCAACATTCTTTCCTCATGCATTTGCACATTTTATTGTTCAGTTTAATAATCCCACATTGACTGCAGCACAAATTGAGGAGCATGCATTGGATATCCACTTACCCTTCCAGGCTGTAGCTGTTTACCATAAAATTAAGTTCTGGAACTTTGAGGCATGTGGCAACACATCACTTGACTCTATTCATGTAGCACCAAATCAATTAAAAAATGATGGAAGCATTCTTCCAGGCCGATTTGATACTGCATTGATCTGGGTTCAAAAGATAGATACTTCAGGTGAGCTGGGATCAACAATTAAAGGTGTGTTAGGCTTGCATTATTCTTTATTTGGTAACTTAGTATGTCTTTCATATTAGGAATGCGGATTGCACAAATACATGCTGTTTTCACTTTACCAGCTACTTCATTTAAGCACTTATTCCATTCTGGGATATATCCACCACAACATCTTGCATATGTTGAGTGGCCAGACCCAGTACTTAAAATGTACAAACTCCAACACTCCATTCAAAATGAAGAGAAATTGGCATCCATTATTCCAGTAAGTATCATACAGCGTAGTGTACATTTACTGCCAAAATGGACACAAGCAGTACCATCTCACTGGTCTAGTGAAACAGCTCTTGACAAATGCTCAACATTTTACCTGAATCCCTTCAAAGATCCTCACACTTATTTCAATGTCTATTAGCTAGTTATATTGCTTTTATTATAGTGAAATCATTCAATATAATTACCTTGTAAAGCCAAGAAAGATCTAGTAAAACTGAGATAATTCTTTTATTCCACATTATTCTTTGTTAAAGCTGAAAAAGATCTAGTAAACCAAGGTAATTATTTCATTTCACATTATTATTTGTTAAAGCTGAGAAAGATCAAGTAAACCAAGGTAATTCTTTCATTTCACATTATTATTTATTTTCATGATAAATCCTCATAATTATTGAATCATTCTCATGGGAGGGTTTTCCTGATGCCCGCCCATTAACAGTGTCATCGTACCTCTTCTTGGCCTCTTCGCTGTCGCTAACGATGTGCACGACTCCAGGTTCGCCTCTTCCGACATCTTTCCTCCTTCCTATAGTTCACATACTGAATACCCTGGCAGCGCTTGGTTTTGTCGGCCGCCATTTTCAGCGTAAAGCTCCATCCACGTGCGTGTGAGATCAGCCGTTGTAGGCTTTAAGTGGTTTTATGATATCTTTACTCATAGTCATTCGCGCATTACATACAACTAAAGAAGTTTATTCCAATGACCTTCAGACCGCTAAACTCTTCCATTTATTTTACATCAACTGGATTCCTCGAGAAGTTTCTTCAGAAGTCTTCAGATGAAGTAAGTCTTTTCTTACGGATCAGGTATACTTCTGCCTAGTCAGATAGCTATTCACTCGTTGGCCTATGGACGTTACAATAATTTGAGCGTTGCAAGTGCCTACTAGCTAGACTCTATTCAACATCCAATACAATTTACAAGCCAAGGCTGATGGGTGTGCAACCAAGGGCAACAATGCCGTCTATAGAACGAGATTAGAATAATACACGGCACCAAAAGTCGGGATACTAACGGAAAGAGTTGTCCTCGCAGCAAACGGTCTGCGCAGTGCTGTAAGACAGAATGTTACGGTTAACGGGGAAGTATTGAGAAACAAGAGGATAATTACCAGGAGTTGCCTCCAATGCCGATGACGGAGATGGGGGAGCAGGTCAAACCAACCAGGGCAGTGACGTCCTGGACGACGATACCGAGGAGACCAAGCAATGCAGCGACACCGGTGCTACTGGCAGCCTGAACGCTATTACAGCACTGGACGGTTCCAGTGGAGCTAGAATAGGATTTCGTGATTAGCGTCGCAAAGACAAAGACGTGGTGAAGATCAAATTCACCATACGTCCCGGGGGGTCGGTGTGGCAACCGCAAGAGTTGCAATAGCAACTGTGGCAAGAGAGGCGAGCTTGAATTGCATGATGAGGTAGATGAGTTACTGAACGACGACTGCTGGTGTTCGAGTGATGATTACTAGTTCAATAGGCTTGCTTTTATATCTGTTGCCTAACATCTGCTTCCAGAACGGGAACTGCTGAGACGCTCGCCCAAGGTTGCTTCCTACGAAAAGACTTGGCAAAATTGTGATAAATGTCAAAGTGGAGTGGTTTATGTCGAGCTCGGAGGTTCGTGTCAAGCTGCCGTTTTTTAAAAAAAAGCCATCCTTGCTGTCGGAATGAGAGGAACGAAATGACAAATAGCTGAATATCAAATTCATTATACATTCACCCTGTTGATCGAAGCACTACTTATGGCATGGGAATCAGCAGTGCACGCTGCTTCAGGAGGTAGAGATTGCTCAGTAAAGAAAATCATATGACGGGCGAAGATATCACATAAGCCATTTACAGTAATCATCCACGGTGTGAACTTGAACAGATGATACCATTGTGTTCATGCCGCCGAAGTCATTGGCACGGTCGTCCGAGTTGACATCCAGGCACTGACTCTAGAGAATAATTATCTGATAATAAATGACTAAAAAAAACAGAACAAACGTACAGAACGCGTTTGCATCCTGGCAGGACCTCAATGGTTGATACTGGCAGCAGTGGGATTTAACCGAGACGGAGTTTTGGGCATCAAGCAAATAAGAAATGCCAAGAGGTGCACTAGGGTTGCCCTGCACAAGAAATGCAGTCCAATGGGTTGGTTCCTGTGGGTTGTGCGTGGATTGTCTGCAGAATGACAAGTTGAGAGCCGAGCTAAGCTATGGGTCACTGCATACCTCGGTGAAGTCTTCGAGATTCTGTTATGTTATATTTCATATGATTTTAGAGTCTAAATCTCATATCATACGGTAGAAATGGTAGCAACAAAATTGTAAAGGTTCAAAACGTTCCAATGCTGCGAGACGTGCTGAAGCGGTTCTCGAAGGTAGACAATCGATAATTTATTTGGCTATATTTTTGCAACCATGTTGCTTACAGTAATGCAAATACAGGTAAACATATTGCAGGCGATCTCCCATCATTTATCAAAAACCTCTGACAGATGTAAGAAGACTTCTACAGCGGCTCCTAAATGGGAGACTATACCGTCAGTGGCGGCTATTCAAACGTACGCACATGGACAGCACATGGGCGTTCACTGCTTATCATTGAATGATCCGACTCGGTGTAATGGGTAAGTTCAGTAGCGGGAAGAACACGGTTCCGTTCAATTGTTGAAATGACGTCGTTATTAATTTAGATCATTTGGTCTTACGAGCAACTACAAATTCACTCTGGGGTTGTCAGAAGATCGCCCTCGACAGAGGGTGGGCGCAAAAGGAAGGTATGGATGCTTGCTCAACTCGTGGTTCCTAGATTCAGCTCTGCGAGGCTCGCAGCAGACCTGCTGTCTAAAAAATTAGAATGTTAAATAATGTCTAATACGCGCGAGGGTCTATTCTGAGTAGAAGGAATCTAGCAGTTTGTGAGAAGAAACCTCTTGGCGTGCATACTCCTCGCGTTTGGCGCTTTCTTTCCGTCAAGGTGTAATCAGGAACGATTCCCGGGCTCCGAGTTTCACACTGAGGTACGGAACGTTTAGGCGATCCCCGAGGCATAACCTGATGAACTTATCAGATACGTCACTACATCCTCATCTGGTTGATGTTTCAAAGGAAAAAAAAAAAAAACAAGCTTCTTGCTTTAAGGTTGTCTAGTATTTTTTGATACTGAAATGCTATGTCAGGATTTTCAAGATTTTCAACTTTCAGTACTCAAGTTTACTTTCCTCGCGTCTTATCTTTGCGAATCTATCACACATGACTGTCATTTACGTTCCTAACATGTAGCACATCTCAACATCCCTAAATCAATGACTTGTCAATGACGCACTTCTTCGGTACGCAGCCCCACTTTGACATATCAATTCTCCTTCCAGATACTGTCTTGTTGTCAATATGCGTACGTCTATTCCCAACATCTATTTACCAATTTGGGAACAGTTCGATGAGCAAAACATTTAAAGACAGGATATTTCATCATTAAACCTAAGTTGAACACATCTCCTCGTCGCTCAGCACTTTAAACACCATGCAATTCAAGCTCGCTACTCTTGCCACCGTCGCTCTTGCCACCCTTGCGACCGCCACACCTGTCCGCAGGACTGGCATTCCCGCCAGCCAGTGCACGACGGGACCTGTCCAATGCTGCAACAGCGTCCAGCCCGCTAGTAGCACTGCAGTTACTACCCTCTTTGGCCTCCTTGGCATTGTTCTCCAAAACCTCAACGTCGATGTTGGTTTGACTTGCGACCCCATCTCTGTCATTGGCATCGGAAGTAACTCTTGGTAAGTCCAATGTACTATTCTGTTAGCAAATATATCCTGACGATCTTGTATAGCAACGCACAAGCCGTCTGCTGTGAAAATAACTCTTTCCGTATGTTTATCTTCTATGCTCTTCATGTTAGAATGTACTACTGACTTTAAATTAATGTTTTTAGACGGCTTAGTTGCCATCGGATGCACGCCCGTTGACCTGAGCCTGTAATGAAATTTATTTGAAGGAGTTGTAGTGTTGTATTTTGAATATGATTTGAACTGCGGACGAAATAACTTCTATGCGAACGTTGACTTGAGAATTGATTTGAAATTGAAATTGAAGTATATTTGTGTGACGGCTACCTAGATCAAGCACTAGTACTTTCCTTTATCTTATTAGACCCTGCTTTCGGAGTCAGCTTATTAACTACATAGTTATTCGACGCTCGTTTTAGTTAGTTAGATCCTACCTACAGTATATAAGGGGCCTCGTATTCGACTTACGAGTCCCCAAATTCTAGGAATTGGATAATACCTACGCCAGTCTATCCCGTTCGACTTGAACTACTCCCCCCTCTCGTGTGGCCGAACCGTGACTCACCTCGCGCTTCCGTAACAATTTGCAACATGTTTGTATTTACTAACATGTGACGACATCAGCCCTACACTAGGCCAAATTCAACTTCAACATTCATCAGAATAAATCACTATAAACAACATTTCATGTGTATATGTTGCATTGCTGCTTCCTTCTCAGATCTATATGTGGCCCCCTAAACCCTCTACCTTCAAGCCTCCCAACTCTTTTATTTACTCTTAGTTGTTACTTCTTTTACTCTTTCTATGGTGCCAACCACTTAGTCACCACCTAAATGTTACAATTCTATAGACTCCATCATTTTTGACCAGATAACTTATCGCTCCTGGTAAAATGCTTCTTTTAATGAGCTGAAAATTTTATCTGGAGCAATTGTCAATATAATAAGAATTGCAGAAGTTATAAATTTGTATTTTTGGTGAAATGGCCACATCTAATCATATGCCAGATATAGTAATGATCTAATCTAATCTTCGATATCAAACATCCATAGTGTGAGCAACTGTCTCTGGTACCCATTGATGTGAGTGATATTTTGCTGAACTGAACTGCTTAACTTGCTTTTGAGCTTCTTGAGTTGATAGTCCTGCACGATAGGCACCCATCCAATGCACCATTTGATGCTCCCACTTCCGAATGGTACTGAGATTGACTGATTCAAGGGCTTTTGGCATGTTTTCTTTGAGAGTATCAAATGTGTAATCACAGTTCTCACAAAGATAGCATTTTACTGCACCCCAAAAGAATTCAATGAAGTTGAGTTCACAATGGAACTTTGGAAGGAATATGCAGAGGTGCCCTGCTGCCTCAATAACCTCTTGAACAAGTGACTTCTGCTCCTGGAAATCTGGATATTGCTCAAGGATGATTCGGCAACAACAATTTGTTGACTTAGGTGTACATGATGATTTGCATTTGCCTTTCAAGCCATCTGTGTTGACACCACACTCTCTCAGCACTTCATGCAATCCTTTTGCCTGATCTGGGTACTGAGGATGATCAACACGAAAATCATTGGCTGAATGACTTTCTCACCTGTGTGAGCATCAATGTACCAACTATTTCGCATTCATGCCTGTTTGCCTCCAGGTTTGACATTCATACATGAGACAAGAAGAGCATCTTCTGCATATGCTGAGTGACCTTGAGAATTGTCAACCATAATGAGTGCTTGATACCCTGGTCCATGTGCTGCTTCAAAGGCTGGAATGATCTTTTCAGACAACTTGAACAAAAATGGATAAAGATTCAGTATGAAATCAAATTTGAAATCAGGAGAATTGAACTCACTTGCTTAACAAAAAGCTCTCCAGTCCAATATCCCTCATAGTTCTTCCCATACTCCAGAGTTTGACTTGCATCTTTCAACCATCCAACTGTGGAACAGATTACATCACTTTGATGAATTCCTTGTCCAACCCCCTTCTTACACAACTGGTGCTGGTCCTCAAAAACCCAACTTTTAGTTTTTGCATCATGAGCTTGAGCAGTCATTTCATCATGAGCAACAAGGACCAGCTTCCATTCAACATAATTTGAGGGCATCACCAATTGATCCACATTTCCAACTTTATATGCAACCATCCATCTTGAATAAAGTGCCATCAGTGGAAGGAAAACTTTATCATAATATGCAATAACATCTGGGCAATCATGTCCATCAAAATATAAGCCTTTCTGATATGCAATATACTTAAAGCCTTCACTATGCAACCAATGGCAGGCAGTTGTTCATGAGATTCCTCTGCCAACTTGAAGTTGAATTTGAGGAAATAACTGAAGTTCCATGTACTTCTTGAGTCCTGCAGGCATTTCTTTATTAACAAGATGGCAAAGATAGGGCTCTGCAACCTGTGGAACAAATTTACCCTTGGTAAGCTCAATGAGCTTGGCAGGATCTATTGCCCATTTGTTAGATCGAAAAAATGCTCAGAGCTCAGCACAAATTGCAGGATCTTGAAGCAGTCAGAAGACCTTTCCATGGTTTCCTCTTGATGACACTGGCAATGTTCTATTTTCCACATAAGCTTTTGTCCAGACCCACAAATTCCTGCCTCCCCATTTTGCTGCAAAACCCATACTCTCAGCTGCTCTTTCTGATGCTTCAGTGTCCAAATGACTTTGCTTTATAACCATCAAAAGAAATGCATGAATTGCTTGTGTTTGTTTTGCCTGTAACCCATTGGGGCCAGCTTCAAACTTGGTCTTTGCTGAGTGAAGCAGTTTGGTCACATCTGCCAATGCATCTGAAAGTCTCTTTTTTTGTTTAGCTTGTTTCTGAAGACACTGCTGTCTGATGGGAATCTTATGTTGGTGGTGTTTCAATGGTGGGGCAGCTGGGAGATGAGATGAAGATGTTGAAGCACCTGAAATGCTGAAACTGGGTTCATCCAAATCACCCATCCCAGTATCTCCAGTATCTTCACTTTCATTATCTGAATCAAACTGCACCAAACTTCCAAAGTACCCAAGATCTTCAGAGCTAAGGATTTCAATAATCTCAGAATCTGTGTTCAAATCAACATCCATATCTCCACTGGCAGGTTCAGCCACTTGAGGTGCAAAATAACTTTGCATGAGAGCAACATCAAGGGCAGCACTTTATTCATTAGATGAATTTTAGTTCCCAGATTTAAATTAAGTTCAGAACTCATGAAGACTTTGCAGCTTCTTGAGCTGCTGCTCCATCCCTTGCTTTCTTTTCCTTGCATCACTTTGATTGTCCTGAGAGCCCTGTATACCCAGGTAGACTTTGCTCTGCTTTTTTCCATTTTTGAACTGTCTTTCCATCCATCATCTTGGTAAATACTCCATCATCTGTTAATGTTGACTCAGCTGGCATTTTATACTGTCCAGCATTTTGCATCACAGCTAGCCATTCTTCATGCTCCATCAATCCAGCTTTATCAATACCATTCAACATCTCATCCAAGTCATCTTCATCTTCATCACCAGTAGTCAACTCAGAATCTGAGCCTGGATAGTGATTAATCCCCCCATCATAACCACACTCAGACTTGTCATCAGAATCAATGATGATGTTATGCTGAATAGGGGGCCATTGTACATATTTCTGGTTTTGTGCAGCAGCAGCAGCAGCAGTGGCTCTTGCAGCAGCTTCTTGGCAGTGTGCAATCTTCTTTTTTGGCAGCATCTTACTGGTAAAAGAGTGGAACGTTGAAACATAATTTTTACATACTAATATATGCTATTGAAAATGTGTTTACAATGTGTTTTTTGACTACTTTACAATGTGTTTTTGGACCCTTGAATCTTATCAAAAACATTGCCAAAAGTCACTGGAAATAGTGAGAAAATAGTTACAAAATCAAAAAAATTTTGAGCCATGGCCAGATTGGCCACTGTAACATTTAAGCAGTGACTAAGTGGTTGGCACCATATTAGTTATCTATATAAGGCCTTTAGACATCACAGAAACACCTTACTCAAGTTCTATCTGACCAAGATGAGCTACAAACCACTTCCATCTGCTCTTTCTTGCTTTCTGATTATTCCTATAGCTTTATTCTGATAGACACTACTGTTCAAAGATAATTAGTCAAATTCTATCTGACTGGGCATTACCATATTTTATCTGATGAGTATCCAGTAGGTTGTCATTGGTTAGACTAGGGCTGCCAACTGTACTGTATATGATTATGGGCCATATCAATACAGTATGAATATGGGTGCCAGCCATACTGTAAACTGTACCATATTGATGTAAATTTGAGCCCAGAAGGTATGGTATACAGTACAGTACTGGTAAATTATGGCTATACGGTTAGATACAGCTTACTATTTTTAGCCTTTTCTTATGCGACAGTGTTATTGAAGAGATTTATATAATTGAAGGCTTCATGGTTTCTATAGTAGCATATATCTATAATATATTTCATCACTAAAAGTCTATAATACATATATTCTATTTAATTCAGGCCTTTGTGCGCTGTTGGCGAAGCTGATGTGTCAGCAACATAAAGTGATTGAATGGTGTCAGCATTCAGGCTGGAGCAGTGGAAAGAACTAATATCCCTACCACCTGAGAAAATTCATTCCACAGCAACAGTAGACTTTTAATCAATTATATACAGTTAAACCAAAGAGTTCTTTTGTGATGACTTACCAGGAATGGTTTGCAAATCACAAGCTAGCCAATACACATTTGGATATTTGCCCTCAATGCAATGGTTATACCACCAAAGCACTGGGTCACAAGTCTTGAAGTTGGGATGTTTACGAATTTCAAAGTAGTCTTGGAGCTCATCCCAATCCTCATCTCCGACAGTATCATATCGAGAAATAAATGACTTCCGAGTAGAATCTGAATTGGTGGAGGAAGATGAGTTAGAAGGGGCAGAGGTTTCTGTCATTAATATTTCCAGCTTGGCTAAGTTGGCAAGCATCAATAGCTATTTTGCTTACTTATACAACTTCTCATCAGCAAGTCTATCATTTCAATTTTTCTTTATTCTGTGATGTTACCTATTAATATCTACATGGAGAGGAAGAGGAAGAGGAGGAAGAGTGTCGAGAGGTATGCTAGCATACTCGTATGAACGATTCTGTCAAGTTAAGCGCAGGTTGAATCAGTATGGCGCACATGTAATTGGATATAGCGAGACAAGTTATTTAAACATATGTTATTGCGGCAATACGGGCCGTATGAGCCGTATTATACGGCAGCCATACGGGTGGAAACCGTACCGTAAACCGTACCGTAAACTGGACCTAAAATCTGTCAACGGTACGGTATACGGGCCGTATTTGTGGGTACCGTACAACCCGTATATATGGTTACGGGTGGCAGCCCTAGGTTAGACTGGATATGGCATTATTCTCATCATCGCTATTTTCCCGCATAACTGGATTCAATGCATGAAAGGACGAAGTGAATGATTGGAATCTTCATCGAACAAGTAACGACTAGCGCATTGAACAACGGGTTTCCGCTCCGTACTTGTCATGACGAGTCTCAGTTCGAGCACACTAGTCGTATATCCTATTCAAACGTTCCTTCCTCTACATTGACATACACAACTCGGACTGGATTCAGTCGCAGTATGCGATTCTCAGCTCAAAGTCATGACTACAGTGATATTACAGTGCCAGCATATGAGATGGGAACGTTGGTAGTTTGGCTTGAGATTTCAATACAAGGTCGTTTGGGAAATAAAAACAGCAGGATAAGTTAGATATTCATTTGGAGATCGCCTACTCAGAAAGAGAGCGAATGAGCTGTGCAGCAGATTCTGATCTTGGCTTTATATCACAGGTGAACGGCTTGGGGTGGCTAATATTAAATAACACATACTGTCATAACGTTGAAAGCAATAAGCAAAAATAGAAGAACATACCATACAAGAGCGGACTGATATCTCATATCAGGCTCAATGATCGAACCATCTTTATTCTTAGCTTTACTGATTTTGAACACAGAGAGGATTGATGCAGCGGTTATCCATAGAGTCGAAAGCGCGATGTGTTTTCCTGGACATTCTCTACAAATAAGAAAGATATTCATCAGTCTTTTGAGTCTTCCTATTGTGATGGAGTGGACTGTATATACCTTCTCCCGAAACCAAACGCGACTTCAATGGGATCTCTAACCTCTGGGTTTAACTTCTCATCTTTCAAAAATCGCTCCGGATTGAAAACTTCAGGGTTTGGATAGTCATTTTGATCGTAAAGCATTGCCCTGTAAGATGCATTCGTTAAACGCAGGCGATTGTGAAGAAGTGGCATTAACATACCATACATTTCCTATCATTATTGTATTTTTAGGAATAAAATATCCTTCGTAAATATCATCTTCGGCAGCTAAATGCGGAACAGCTAGAATCATGTTTAGCATTATCAGCTCATATTAATCGTAGGTATTATCCGTACCGATTGGAGTAACAGGTCGCCAGCTATGTAATATAATCAAAATTTTCAGTGAGTATGTGTCATTGAGACGTGTAGGTCAAGTCTTG
Organism: Crucibulum parvulum; assembly: GCA_036937015.1. Taxonomy (NCBI): domain Eukaryota; kingdom Fungi; phylum Basidiomycota; class Agaricomycetes; order Agaricales; family Nidulariaceae; genus Crucibulum; species Crucibulum parvulum. The sequence continues at coordinate 406 of JASFCX010000036.1, read as the reverse complement.
AAAAACATACCGCAATGCTTCCTTTAACACAGCCGAAAGATAGGGTAAACGCTCTTCGTCGTAGAATTCTGGGAGACGATCGGTTCCGACGACTTGGCCGATTTCGGCTTGAGCTTTTGATTGGATCTCAGGGTAGGCGAGCATGGCAAGCAAAAAAGAGTGGAGCGCAGAAACGGTAGTATCTGCGCCACCTGTCAGCACAGAGAAAGCGTCAGCCAGTTGAAAATTAGTAAACGAAACATTCTAATCGTCGTACCTGCAAAGAACATCCCTGCGGTATCCTTGATCACTTCTTCGCTATGCTTCTTATTATCCCCATCCTCGAGACCGTTCAAGCATGCTTCCACAAATGAAGGACGGGCGATACCGTTAGCCTTGACAAAACCATCAGCTTCCTTTTATAAGT
>JASFCX010000035.1:13705-29518 GCA_036937015.1 Crucibulum parvulum | reverse complement strand
GCTCGTATATCGTGTTTCTGAGACAAATTAATTTACGAGATGCCATAGCCAAATGATAGCACTGGGTAGCCGGTATTTGGATGCTTTACTTTTGATAAATATGTATAATATCTGTAGTTGGTTTATGGCTTCTCGCAGATGTTAGATTTCGTTCTCAGTATCCAATATTTTGTCCTCAATATCTATATTTTGGACTTTGCACAGCTAATCTCTTCAAGAATTGCTTCATGTTTGGCACCAGATGGATACAGTGGTATGATTCCCTGACGAGTATAATGAGAAGTTCATGAATCTGGTACTAGGTTGGTTAAGGGTTTGAGCGCTTTCTTCAGGACGTGGTTTCAGTTGGGCTATTTCCGATGGATGTATGTATCTTCATTAAACAACAAATAACTTAAAACAACATATACATTTTCAGCGGGGTTTCGATTGGATGAACCTTGATCGATAAAAAGCAGCAAACGACCACGTGATAAGAAAAACGAATCGGAAGTTAGTGACCCGACCACCAGCGATCGCCTATAGCAGCTTTCTGGACAGCAAAATCTAGTGTCACTACCGAAAGCTGTCTCTAAAGGCATACTGGGCAGAGGAAGTACATTATAACGAGGCAGAAGCCATTAAGCTTGGTAGAGGGGTTGTGGATCGGACGACATGAAGAAACACCTCCCCACCGTGCCAGTGTGCTCGGCAGATATTCCATAGTCGTCCATGGAAATAATTAGAAATACTTTAAAGATTGAACATGATAAGACTGATGAAGACTAAAGCAAGTCTCGACTCCGTATCCATTTATTCTTCTATTTGGAACCACTAAGCTCCAGTGAGATAGATGGTCCTACTTTATTCCATGTGTGGCTGCAAACCTTCGAATGTCCATTGTCAGTTATATATACCTTGAATAACATTCAATCCTAATATTTTATTCGCAGGCCACTTCCATTTTTGGATGAAAGGAATTGAACATAGTGACATAACGACTTCAAACCTGATGTGGGATCTCGAAGAGAACATAGAAGTACTCAATGACCTCGACCTTGTTCTGCGTGTAACTAATTGCTGCAAGAAGGCCAAGGGGGAAACGCACCAGTTCTATTCCTTTTATGGCATTGGTGGATTTCCTCTCAAAAAGATGTTACGACGGTTCAATCTCCCACCTGTCACTATATGGAATGCTTCATATAGGTCTTCGTGTGGACTTGCCTCAATGATGCCAAACCTGTGGCTGGTATTCTGTCAAAGACTAGGTCATAACAAGTGTCACTGAATGCCTTGAATATAGGCTTCATTCCTGGCAGGAATGTACAGTTTTATTCCTGGTGGCAAATACGGCACCGAGTGGAGAATCGCACGGGGCTTCTTCGATGGGTCAGGGACATTCACGTGAGTTGGGACCATGAAATTAGTGACCTTACGGATAAACATGAAAACCCAAGTTATAAAAGAGTTGACCGTGACAATGGAAGGCTATCTGATTGCAGAGGCCTTCCAGCACAAATTAACCACGATGGCTAAGATAGAAATGAAGGAACGAGAAGCTCCTGGAATCCACCAAGAAATCGTAGACAAGATCTCCATACTGTGACAGATTCTGATAAGAACCTCTATGTCTTTGAATATTTTAACGAAGTTGTTGCGGAGACTATCTCGTTACTAGCGGCTCAGAAAACACTAAGAATTTTTTAGATTCCAGATGCAGTGACAATCATCCGGTCAAAGTTTTACAGCATAATTTATATATCAGGGCCAAAAGAACGCTTTGAATAATGTAGTAGGTCGATGTTATATTCGGCGTTACTTACATGTTCATTGGTGTCATTGATTGTTATACACAGTAATGACATTCCTGAATACTTCACAGAAGAAAACATCTGCAGCTTTAGCAGTGCTCAGTGGAGCACACGAGCATTAATCGATTGAAAGGGCCACAAGCAAAAACTCTCATAACTTGCATCCAATGTCTCTTCTCGGTGTACAGGCAACGGCTTGTCCCAGTCCGAGATGTTCCATTGTTGAACTTCATTATTGATAGGATTCACCGATGGCCAACCGGCGAACGCCGATGAACGGATCCTGCGTTTAGGCTTGGCTGTTTTGGGCATTGTAGAATGCGACGCGAAGCTGCAATACGATACATCAGTGGAGTATGGATACAAAAATAAGGAAAGGGAGAGGGGGAGGAAGGACGAGGAGATACGCACTTGGTGACGCATTCTGAGGGTTTTGCGTCATTTCGCAATGTCGCTCCTCCCGACGATGAGGGTGGGTCAATACGGTTAGATGTGTTTCTAATCAGTAAGTAGTTGGGAGAACATCAATACCTTCATTCGAATTAAGACTTCTAGAGATATTACAGAAGACGCGTTAAGAGAATTATAGCTAGCATGGAGTAGCGCAGGAGGGATTCACTCACATCAATAATCTACACCCTCCGTATATCGAGTTCTTTCTTCACCACCACCTCGGGATATCACCAGCTGACAAAAAACTTGATCCGTACAGTTCCAGAACAGCCTATTCTTAGCGGTGTCGAACAAAGGCAGTTCCCAGTAACTGATGGGATGCGATCAAATTCAATATCACCTTCGGGTCCGTCTTGGTCGAGTACGTATAGCGGAATGAAGTAAGCCGGTGCAGTACAATTGTTAAGGTTTCTCACAACAATGCTTCCTGCGCACGTAGTATTATTAGTTGGCTGTACATTGATGCTGAACAAGATATTGCCTGAGTTTCCTGTATGATCATAAAATGTGAGATTAGTTAAAATAGAATAACCCGAATGAACCCTCGAGTCAACATTTTCAACACGCTTCTCATCAACGGAGGAAGAGGGATCCGCGTAACTTCACTAATTTTCTACGTCCCGTATATCGAGTCTTGCCGCTGGAAATCACCGAGATCAATTTATGTTTAGCGTTGACATCTGCCTTCTGTATGGAGATTATGATCGTGACAGAAAAGATCGCAGTCTCGGGTCTGGCGGATGTTATTGATGAGATGGCATGAAAGCTCTTCATTGTACGTCTAGAGAATTCAATGATCGAAAAAATAGAAGAACCACCTGTTTTTTTTTTTTTGGCTTCCTTACCCTAGCAAATTTTATTCGTGAAGCATCTAGCTTAGGGCTAGTCATAATGAGTTAAATCAGGAATAATTTGCTGGAAAGAGAAGAAAATAAGTAAGAAGAGAAACCATGGCTGGGTATACAAAAGTCGATTGACTGTATACCATATGAAATACGCTGAGATATGTATTCTGTCTATTTGAAGAAAGGTTTTGTGGATCACAGCCAAAAAAAGTTCACGAGCGACTCATCTCACTTCATCACGGTTACAGTCGTCGTAGTCATAACTTACCACCCCCATCCTGCCTCTTCACAATCACTAATCAGCCACAATCATTACTGGTCCACGATCAATCAAACCACATGCTTCTGCCATGACGTCTCCCTCTCTTTCTCCATGCCGAACCTAAATATTGAGCAACAACAACTCACCATCTCATCAATCCAAAATGGTATGTCAAGCTGTTAAGCTGTCAACTTTCTCACCTCCCCTGTTGCGTTCCCGCTCGGCCAGGAGCATATACTTAACATCCCTCCACCTCCGATCAGCTCCTCACAGGGCCTTCGGATAAATCGTCTGTGTATCCGGGTGGTATTTGTCGTATCGTCTGACGCTTCGTTGGAGGATAGCTGAGGTGAGAATTGGATTGTACGCCTCCTCTAGTGCACGCGCCACAAAATATATTCGCATCTGAATAACATCGGTCCCGCTGCGGATTATACGTGCATACGTTCGATGGAACGTCCAAAGCTGGTAAATTTTGAAGGAATGAATGAGGTGGAGGATCAGAAGGACTCGGATGCAATGCAGCAAGCTCCTTCCAGGTCGCACGCGGCCGGGTTGTCTTTCCCCTACCCACCTTTGTGCACGTACACATGTACGTCAATGGCTGTTCTCAGTCAGAAGCACATCGAGTGCGTCAGTCAGCCGATATACAGCGGGGGAAGGAGAAGGCGACGATTCCATGACACAGGGCTCGGCCGCCTCATTTCCGCTTCCTCGCCCACGTGACAGGGCCGGAAAAGGCAAGACCCTCGATTCTGGGCAGTGTAGCTGGCCGCCTCATAACGACACGCTTTTTGATTTCAGAAGGGCTCTTCTCATTCAACACACATCAAAGGTTTCATTTTTAAGACAGCTTTCCTCGCTCCCTTCTTCCATCCTCTATCCTCTATTCGAACGCTCATATTCCACCCTTAAACGAACCTTTCCTATTCTCTGAAACCCTTATTGCACGAGACTTTTATTGGACGACCCCCTGAACCTCTTATTGTCTACTACCACCCCGCGCTTCCAAGGTTATACTACACGCCGAATTCGACCAATTCAAAGTCATCCATTATCCCACCGGGGTCACTCCAAGTCTGATCAACGAATCAAGTATATCATCTCGGACCATACCAATGGCCATGAATGCAAGAAACCGAAACAAGCCCACTTCGTTTCATCTGTCCCTTCCGAGCCCGGTCTTGACTGAGGGCGAGTGGTGGGAAGGAGGTTCGGATTCGGGAGGTTAGTCCGTGTTCTTTTACTTTGCTTTCTGCTTCTCCACGTTGTTTCGTTGGCTTGAGGAATTTTCTTTCAAGCTTCGAGCTTTCCCCGAGTATAGTCGTTGTTGGACTGTTTTTACTTCAATTTTGCTTCATACGTTTAGTCAAACATACGCTGACCAATATGCCGTTTACCATTTCCTTCCCCTTCCCGCTCCTTTCTGCACTACCAACGCCTCGATTTCCCTTCTGCCTCCTCGCCTCCCCACTCACCTTCCATCGACCACGTTAATTATCCACCCAAATCCAAACCCTCCTGCAAATGCCACTCCTCTTCGACACTCATACTCTCCTCAACACTCTTATGCTGCATAGAAGAAACCCCCGAAGACGAATACGACATTGGGCAGCTCAACCTCGGTGCCGAGTCACCCGCCTTAGCGTTAGAGGAGCCTACTAGTGCTGATGGTGTCAGTCGTGTGGAAGCGTCTGGTGTAGCAGGACTATTCATGGATGATGTGGAGACGAGTTCCCGCCTATTTTTAGGTCCTACACAAGCGAGATCAAGTCTAGCCGACGCTAGGAGGAATCTAGCCGCACGACCGACAAGCCTGGCTAGTCGCAGACCCGCCATACCTCGCCGACGGTCATGGCGCAGTACGGGGTCTGCGCTTGCTAGAGAGTCGAATAACAGCGTGATTTCTAGCACCACCTCACCGAAGAAGAGCAGACAGAGTGCGGCGGATCGGGATTGCGGGATTTGGTGAGTTGTGCTTTTATTCATGTGTTTGTCATAGTTTTTCTTCCCCAGTCTTGCTAATATGCTCCTCTTAGCTTCGAATACGCTGTTTCGCCCTGCCGGACACTATGCTGCGGGAAGATGTTTTGTAAGGAGCATATCGTTGATGTACGTGTTTTCTTTCTACTCTTTACGCCATTATTATCGTTTCTACATTGCGCTCTCGCTGTCTTTCCCCTCTCCACACCACCCTTCTCGCTTTTCGTTCACCTTGCTCACACGCATCGTCCTTATGCTCCTAATTCTGGCCATTGGCCTTTTGTTATCCATCCACATTTTCCCTCTCTTTCTCATCCTGCTGCCTTCCTTTACGCCCTTAATCTATCCATACGCGAACCAACGCTAACTATCCCTTTTGTTCCCTCTAGTGGCTTCATGGCCCATCATCGGACGGCCGCTGCCCAGCATGCGAGAAGCCCTGCTCGGTCGACAGGGGCGTGCTCTCTCTCGCCTCCCCAGCTCTGCTTCCTACGACAAATGTGAATGGGAGCCGCAGAGATAGTGTTATGATAGAACGCACCCGCACCCCCTCCCGATCGCTCGCGACAAGGAGAATGTCTGCTACCTCCACCGGCTCTTCTTCATCCACTTCTTCATCCAATTCGGGCAATTCAGCTACAGCACCATCAGAGGCCGAAAGCCCGATAACGAGCGATGACGAAGAACTACCTCGCTATTCCAAGCACCCCCCACCTACGTATAGCACGGTAAATGTGTGGAGCGATTCCAGAACGCCTATACCGAGGGACGGTGGGGCCCCAATCCTATCTTCTCGTCATGCATCCACTGCTCCCTCTGACCGATCAGTGGCTGCTTCCTCAGCATCCTCCTCATACCAACTAAACCAAGACCAAGCACCGGAAGTGCAGATAACGTCATCATGGAAAGCCGAACTTGCCCCTGAACTGACGCAAGTTTCGAGTGAGGAGAATACACTTGAGAGGCTGGGGAGAGTGACGAGTGTGGTGGGACTGACGTTGATTCTTTATACGCTATCGAGCCGGCAGTTGGGTTGGTGACGAGGGAGATCATATCACCCGTTGAGGTACAGCCCGTAGCTCTCGCCCGGGTTAAAGGAGCCCGGTCATGTTGCTCGTTTCTCTCGCCGTCTGCGTTATCGATACCTGCCATGTTCCTGAGATGACCGCCATTACGGTGATTACCTCGCCCGCCATCGCCATTCTCGTTCATTTTATCTCATCGAACATTTTTCACTTCTGCTCCATCCACCTCTCTGTGTTCTCTCTCTTCTGGACTTCTTCTCGTTTCAAGTTCCAAGCTTTCTTCTCTTGACCCAGGCATATGGTTCATCAATCCATCCATTTTTTCCTCTTGATCCTCTTCTTCACACCTCATCTATTCGCTACTTCATTGTCTTCATGTCCATATTACGACTCTTTATGTTGACGATTCATACCCTTCTCGCCCCATTACTCCATTACTCCATTCTTCCCTTCCGATTTCATGCTTCTCGTGTACCATCTCTTCCGTCTTTCCATACGTCTCCTCATGTTACTAGCTCAAATGCTGTACCAACATCCATCCCATCTATATCTCTTTACAACAATCAGGACACTTCGGAATCTGAAAATGTAACGATTTTTGAGCCATTTATAACTTTATTTGAAGGCTTTACGTTAGTCTTACACGAACGAAGGAAATCGACCAATTCGTTGTCACTTACCACAAACACCGTTAGCAATCAACTAGTTTATAAACCGGTGTGTGACGGTCAAGGTCACTACATAGTATTTATATTGCACCTTCGTCATATTTACTGATTTTGTTTATATTCTGTATCACCACCTTCATACTTACAAAATATGTTTACTTGTTTACTATCTGCGTCTATATATGATGAGAGTGGCGCTTCATATTTTGAGGTCCTAATTACTGCCGGTGTATGGTTTTACTGAAAAGAGTATCTATATATATATGATGAGCAACAGGATTTTAGGAGTGTCATGACAGAAACTGAAAGAATTTTCGAGAGCAGTTTCTTTGTATGTGGCACGCGTTCAAACTTCACGGTTTAATAAATGCATGGGTCGTTTTTTAGACAAAATCGAGTGAATGGTAATATGCATAGGTAAACTGGTATGCATCAAACCAATTGCTATGCACCGAACGTGATCCTCTTCCCGCCGTTTTCTGTTTTAAGAACCTTGCCTCGGTATGCCCACTAAATATCAGAAATATAATTTTAGAAATGAAATAAAAGGAGAAAATAGGATAGACAAACATTAAGGTATCCTCCATCACCCTTCCTCTGGAACCAACCACCCTTGAACCAATAGATTTCATAACTGGGAAGCAGGTCTGTAAGTACCTCCAAAAGCAGTGGAATTCATGAACGTACCCGACTGTTTTACCAAACCCGACACCAAACTCCTGGTGCTTGTGTCCCCAATCCTTTCCCTCAACTCCGTTGAATTGCTTTGTATGATCCGTATGGCAGACAACGATGTTGTAATTGGGATACTTCTTAGCAAACTCGCCCACAACCTGAACGGTGAACTTAGAACGGGCCTAATGAGAGTAAATATTGTCTGAATAAGAAATTCAAATAATAATGAAGCAAACGTACGTCTTTATCAGCTTGAATCCTCCCCGTAATAAGCTTGACGATTTTTGTTATGCCCTTTACGACACCACGAACAATTCCAGCAGCCATACGAGGATGTAGCTCTCTGAGATCATTCTCGGTGAACTCGTAGTTCCGCGCTTCTATAGTTCCCTCGATAAAGGCGCGTGCCTCGAGCATCTCATCAGTGTAGAAGTCGCGAGCTTCCAGAGGCGTATCGTTGAGATCCCGAACTTTAAATTCATATCCCTCGTAGTCACGAGCATCTAGCATTTCATAGTCGAAGTCTCTATCTTCGAGTATGTCGTCAAAATCACGAGCTTCGAATATATAATCGTCAAAGTCCCGAGCCCCGTAGAGATTCTCATCGAAGACGTCCCTTTCATCTAGAGCAAAGGAAGGATGCGATTTGTGCTCCTTTACATTGGAACCTAACTGCTGTTCTCGAGTGCCGAATAATTCGCCGTGAGGATAAGCAGCAACAGCTGCGGAGAGTCCTATAGCAGCGAAGAGTAATTTTTGAGCAGGGGAGAGTTTCATAATCTAGGGGATGGTGTGGAGAAAACGTCGCAGACGCAGATGGCAGACTCAGACCGGCTGAGAATGAGGGATCAGCTCTTTGGGTGGCAGGGTTTTTATACTTACATTGGATTGTTTCAAGCATTGTTTGCACTGGCTTTTGGAAATTGGAGTTTTCATCACTTGGCCCTTTCTTGATAATTTCACAACCTTTGCTCTTGGTGGTGATAATTTCCCGGTCTCTGCGCTGATTTGATAAACCCACAATCTTTGTTCTTGGTAGTGATGATTGCTCGATCTCTGCACTGGTTTGATAAATACCTTTGGGCCAAGAGAAAATGACGCAAATGCCTTGGTTTTGCCGCGCGCACGGGACGCCCGAGTTTCCCTCGGTTATGGCTACGAAGGATGATTTCATCGCGGATTGAAGCCTAAATCGTCTGATTCTCCGTATCGAGGGAGTTTGCGTTGAATATTCAGCAGTCAAAGGCATGTATAAGGTGTTGCTCTTTTACTCATTTAGGCTGTTGGACTTGATGCTGTTAAGAGTTCAAAAAAGTGCAAGAACCTTAGTTGAATAATAGGAGCAAGCCTTATTGGCTTTTAAAACTACTCATAACACATCCCACACCATACTAATCATGATGACTACGCATTTGAACCTGAAGGGGAAATGGCCAAACTACATCGAGAATATGGCATTTGAGAAATGGAAGCAAAATGGGGATCAATTCCTCGTCAGCATCCGCTCGAGACGTCGGAGGTGAATCTGAGAATATATCGATGGGATCGATATCGACATCGTGATGTATTCCTGTTGCTGCTGTTCCTACTGCTGTGCTACGCCTAAGTCCTCGCCCCAATCCCTTGCCGAACATCCTGCTACATCGCCAAAAACATTGCTACATGTACTCGCCCCCCAACTCGTGACACCCTAGGGCTGCACACCGTGCCGTAACGGCTCACGGCTGCAAATCGACGGTTGTTTACGGCTACGGCCTTTCCGTAGCCGTACCGTAGAAACTTTTTTCATAAGTTCACGGTTCGGTACGGGAATTAACCGTCCGTTACAGTATTTCTACGGTTAGGGCATTTATAAATAGATAGAATTTTGTAAAGAGCTATGCACATACCTAGCTTCTCAAAGAGTTTTTCATCGCTCTCAGATAGGAAGGATTCAATATTGTTCGCATCTTTAAGCTGATCGTCATGTCCTAGAGCGCACTGAACAGACATGATGCCAATATATGGCGGTGTTTTGAATGATAGAGATACGACGCACCTGTTTTTAAAGAATATTAAACAAAATACATCACCCGGAAATACTCCAAAATGCCTTAGGATCTACAAAAGCATGGCAGTTTCAGCTTTATGACAGTGGAATGTTAGAATGCAAGAGACATGTGAGTGAGTAGCTGCAACTTAGAAGAAAATTATTCACCGTGCCAATAAACTCTATAATTCAAGGAGAATAATAGTAACTTCTGTGAGTGAGCGAACAGGATCATAGACGCATTGCAAAGTTCATGTTTCACTCATGCACAGAATCGGAGACGCATCAGGTCATATGGTCGTTTTGATATATCAAAGCACTGTAATTAGCAAACAAAATTGATATATAAATGCCTGTAGCACAGATGGCTTCTGATATACCAGAGCTCAGCTAAAAATACCTGAGTTCACTGGCTGATGAACTGCTTATAAATCACTCGGTAGAACAGCTGCGAGATCTATGGCTTGATGATCGAGATCAGGATCTCATAGATGTTACTTCTGTAATTTAAATGCGGCATCCTGCAGTGTGTTTACCATTGGCTTCTTATCTAATCTAATATCCGAAAATTTTTAACTCCGCGCAACCAGAAAGCTTCAGTACTTCCCAAATAATAACCTTCAAGGCCAAAATTTGAGGCGGATTTAAAGGTTTCAGTTCTATAATCTCAATAATCCAATTTAATCTGTATAGATAGCTCTAAATCATTTGTTGCAATCAGTTGCAAGCAGAAAGCTTCGGTGATAATGCTTACAATCGATCAAAATCGTGCTCGGAAACTGCCGACAAACTGATACTGAAACCGTGCAGAATGCCGCAACACTTTTAAGAGACTTTAGACATAATTTATAGTACAAAGCATTCCTTTTTATTAAATATATGTGATCTCATAAGGTAATATGTTATATTTATTAAGTTATTTTGCAATAAACGATGCAGAAATAATAAAAGTCTGACGATGGATTAAAACTCTTACAATCTATGAGTTGCACTTACACAATGACATTACTGCCTCACTGGGACTCACCAGTGCCTTTGACCATGTCTAAATATGTAATTCCACAAGTCAAAAAAACTCCGGAGTCTCTTCATCAGGAATGTATTTAATAATGGGGTTACACAGCAAACAGTACTAGTGCTGTGATGGAAACATCATGTTTCTTTTTCTTTTTCTTTTCTTTTCTTTTCTTTTTTTGCAATTCTTCTTTATTGCCTGTAGCAGCGGACAATATGTTGTAATGGTGCTTACACATACTTATGCTACTTATGTAGAACTACTATGTATTATATGTGGGGCATGCAATATTATGTGGTTATGTTGTGGGAGAGGAGTCAGGAGATGTTTATGAACCAGAGTCTCAAGGTGCCAGAAGTGAGGCTCTGTGAGCCATAAGATAGAGAAGGGGTGGTAAGTGCAGGGTTGGGTTGGAGTGGTGCTAAAGCCTAAATGTTGAACTAAATAGTGCGGCATGCTGTACTAATGTTGCAGCACACCATACTAATGGTGCAGTGCTGAAAATGTAGTCCTAAAGATTGATACCGGGGTAATTGAGGTTGTACTAGTCCTACTTTAGCAGTATTATAATACTGTATCTACTGTAGAGAATAGTCTTCACTGGCTGTAATTGAAGGAGAATGTACGCAGCTTTCGCATTATGTTTTATTGCTAAAAATAACTTTGATGCCAACATAACATTTAGGATTGCACTCCATGTGTAAAAATAGGCCCAAAGAAGTTGATGATCAATTTACATATATATATAGCATCATCCTTACCCATTCTGTTGCTGAATTCATCTCCCAAATCAATATAAGTATTGATAGATCAGCCTGACAGCATCTAGTGAAAAATCACTGTAATGTTGAACTATCATCACTACAGATTAAATTAAGAACAAATGTAAAAATGTGTTTACATTCCCTTTGTGAGTGATTGTGCTCCACATTTATAAATAGTGGACCTTTGCTTCTCTTGCTTGGTGCAGCTGGGCAGAAGCTGTGACAGTTGTCATGTACTGTAATTAGAGAGCATTTATATATCAGAGTGACCATCTGTGCTACAAGCATTTATATATTAATTTTGAATGCTAATTACAGATATTGATATATCAGCCTGAACACATCTAGTGGACGTGTCGCCAAGCACATGTAAGATATATGCCAGTCAAATCCATCACCCCTTATGTAAGTGTATTATGTAATGCCAAGCTGCGCCAAATCTTGACTTCAGGAAATTTCAAAAATTTGGAACCGTGAAAAAATGATCTAGAGCCACTGAAAAATATTTACGGCTATTCTAAAGGTCTATTTGAAGTGGCTACCTCTCTTCACACCTCAGCCAGCATTAACGGAGGCAAAGTGCAGTGTCCGTGATATCACTGATTAGCCCATGCAGCTTCTGCACCAGACAGTCCAATGTCATATGCAGAAATGAAGTGTGCTGTGCAATTAGCATATCTAGTATTATATTATTAACTAATTGTAGTTGTAGGAATAATTGAAGAACATACTGGATAATTTGAATAAGTGGCACACCATCAAGACAAGCCAACATGTTCTTCTCCATCTCATCCTGATTTGAGGTCTTGGGAGAATTCCTATAACGAAGCTTTGCAGCACCCCAGTATTGTTCAATGAAATTGAGTTCACAGTGATATTTTGGATAGAAATCACAAATATGGCCATGAGATTCAATGAACTCTTCAAGCTGTGACTTCTGAAGCATAAAGTCTGGTTGCATAAAGAGAAGTCTTCAGCAACAGCAATCAGTTGCCCCAGGTTGGCAATGAAATTTATTACATTGTGCTAGAAGCCCATCAGGTGGATAAAGCCCATGTTCTTGGATAATTTGCTCCATGCCTTTAAACCAGCCAGGCATTGTTGGATGATCTTCTGGAAAATAGTGGATCTGATGGTCTCCATTTGGAAGATTAGTGTTGTGCATTGAAGGACCATCTTTGTGATGTGTCCATCCTTCTGCTGGGTATTTGGGCATCTTGTAAGCAGACAGTGCATCAGGTGCTCTTTTCTGATGACTTGGAGCATTGTCAAACATGAATAAACCAGTAGCAAATCCATTGCTTTTATCTTCAAAGATATCTATTGCTTTGTTGACTTGTTGCAGCAAATCATTTGAATTAAACCACCCATCACAATTTTTACCAGCCTTGAAGACAATGCATGCTTCTCTAAAATTAAATTTGCCATCAGTTGATGTCTAAATATAGATTATCCAAAATTGGAATGTACTTGCTGTCATGCATCAATCTCCCCCATTCCACTGTCAAGAAGTCTGATACCATCATTGATGCTCCTTCTCCCTTCTTTTGCAGTGTTGGTTTGTCATTGCAGTGTCCCCAGACAAGCTTGTGGCAGTCATTTTCATAGAAAGTTGATTCATCATGAGTGACAAGAACCAGCCGGAATCTTTGTCCTGCTGGGACAGGAAAGCCATTCAAGGGTATGTGAGATCTTTTCCCATCATTGTCATGCAGGTAGAATCTCTTCTCATACTCCTTCCAGTGTGAGATGAAAGCTGTGCAATAATCAACAACAACATCTCTCTTGTGGCCATCAATTCACATCCCATTCTTCTTCTTCCCATATTGCCATCCATGTGCCTTCAGCCAACACTGCACCTGTCTTAAACTCACTACCTGTTTCTTCACTCCCATCTCCTCAAGTTTCTTCTGCATCATTGGAGACTTGGCAATGTAATCAACAATGTCTTGGGCACAAATATATCCATCTTTTGTTCTTTCCTGAAGATGGAGCTGTATAGCTGCAGCAAAATCTTCATCATGTAAAATGCAACTTCAAAGCTTTCCATACTGGTGGAAGGGAAGTGTCTGCATGCCACTGTTGATATATTTATGGATCCAGGCATGTAAATTTTGTGTGTGCATCTCACCATGTCCTTGTGAGTGAGAAACAACTAATGAACACTCCCTCCAAGTATATTTTAGCTCAGGAGGCAAATATAAGTTTAAGACCCCAGCCATTCCAGTCAAGCAAGCCCAAAAGAGAACATCCAGCAAGAGATCCTTGCTTTTCACAGTGAGTGCCACTTTAGCTCTGCATAATGTGGCGAAATCTTTCCAATTTTCTAAGGCATTATCAATCTCAGTTGACAGCATCAAGTCCTGAAGCTTCTTTCCATCCCAAAGGTCCTTCAACAATGCTTCAATACCACTAATATTGTTCAATTTGTCTGTTGACTGAGTACAATTCCTCTCAGATTCAAGGGAGTTGCTTGCCAGTGAGATCTCTTTAGAGGGTGTATGGGTGATATCATTAACCTAATTTACAGCCATCAGTTGAGTGAAAAAGGAAGTCTCTGCTTAAATATACCTGGTCTATCCTGCTGTCCATCAAGACTCCACCATCCATGCTCTCAGAATCTGCATCTTTGTGTGCAGCTCTTTCATGTTGTACTGTTTGTTGCTGCTTAAACCATTCCACCACTGAATGATAGCCCTTTTTTTCAAGGTCTTTCCCTGATTTTGCATGCTGCTGCCTCAAGCATTTAGAAGTGCCAAAATACTGATGAGGCCATTTAGTTTGTGCATGTTGATTACACTCTGCCTCTGCTGAGAGTGACTGAGCACACGCAAGAGTGCTTTTGAAGAATTCCAGCTCAGAAATGCTGTGAATCTCAGCACACCCCAGTTCCTCTCTGTCCACCTCCTCCTCCTCACTTTTTGTTAAGTCCCATCTGAATCATCACTATCCTCAATAGGAATTGACTCTGGAAGATTTAGGCTGCTGAGCTCATCCTCTGGCTCATTGCAGCATGCTGGTGCATCTTTGTCATGAAGTTCCTTGACAGTAACCTTCCTGGAGACTGACTGGAGGTTTTGGATGCGTGAATGGTGAACCTTAGACTTCAAAGGCATGATTTGCAAGCTAAATGTGACCTACAGAGCCTCAGCAGCTTGTATATTCATGCTGACAGTGGGAGGTGGAGAGCCTGGCCCGGTCACATGACCGCGCCAAATGTTTAGAGGTCCAAAATGTTTGACCATGTCAAACATATTTAAATCATCGAAAAAACACTTTAGAAGAAAAATATATATATTGGTATCTAGTCATGTAATTATCATCTTTAATTGAAAAGGATTTCAGAGGTTTGTAGCTTGAGGTCTTCTCTATCTATTCCAGGAACTATAATGGGTAAAAGAGGTGATGTCGTTGAGCAGATGTCATCGTCGTCGTCAATGAAATTTGCTTATGTAAGGGGTGATGGATTTGACTGGCGTATATCTTATAAGTGACTGTGATTATATAAGCTATGTGACATTGAGTATCAGCTCTTGTACTCCGTAATTCTAATACTCATCGTTCTCGCTTTCTTTGTCCTCTCCATAACAAATTTATTACGCTTTCTTTCCCGCGTTGTCTTTACCCTCGCACTTAAGCTTCTGGTCATTGGCATTTTGTTCTATGTATTCTCTCTTTCCTCCCATCCTGTTGCCCCCTTCCTTCCCTTCCTTTCCGTCCTCATTATACCCTTATTCTAACCAACATTAGCCATACCTTCTGTCCCTCTAGTGGCTTTATTGCCCCTCATTGGACGGCCGCCGCCCAACGTGCGAGAAGCCCTGCTCGGTCGACAAGGGCATGTTTTCCTTCGCTTCGCCATACCCTACTTCCTACGGCAATTTTAAATGGGAGAGGGAAAGACAGTGTTAGCAGGAATGGGAGTGTGAGTATAAGGACAAGTACGAGGCAGAGATAACGAAACAGTACCATCGCCCCCACCCCATTCCCTCTATCCGCCACTACCACCGCCCCGCCCGCGACAGAATGCACCCACGGTCGCTCCTCCTCTAGCTGGCTCGCAACGCGGAGTATGTCTGCTGCCTCTACTAATTCGTCTTCATCCACCTCTTCATACAATTCGAGAGATTCAACAACGGCACCATCAGAAGCAGGAATCCCGATAATGAGCGATGACGATGAGGGGACGTCGCCTCGCTATTCCAAGCGGGGGGGCGGGCCGCGCCCCCGCCCCCGCCCCCCCCCCCCAGAGAGGGGGGGGGCGGGGGGGGGGGCCGGGGCGGCGGCCGCGGCCGCACCGGGAC
>JASFCX010000035.1:0-13695 GCA_036937015.1 Crucibulum parvulum | reverse complement strand
TGGGTCGTGGGCCCGCTATTCACACCACCCCCCCCCCCCCCCCCCCCCCACACACACACACCTACGTTTGGCAGGGTGGACGTATCGAGCAAGCCCGGGGACGCTTATACCGACACCGAGGGCCGGTATTGTCCCTGTTCTCTCATCTCGTCCTGTATCCACCGTTCACTCTGACCAATCAGCAGCTGCTCCCTCAGCACTATCTTCCGCTTCCGTACACCGACCAAACCAATCGCCGCTGGAAGCGCAGATATGATTATCATTAAAAGCCGAACTCGCCCCTGAACCCCGCAGGTTTCGAGTGGGGAGTACGCGCTCAAGGGCCTGGAGGGGGTCACGAGTATGGTGGGGCTGACGTTAATTCTTTATGCGTTGGCGAGCCGGTAGATGGGTTGTGTTAGTAGGATTGGGTTGGCGGAGAGGGAGACCACGTCGCTCGTTGATGTACAATCCGCAGCTCTCCCTCGCGTCAAAGAAGTCTGTCCGTGTTGCTCGTGTCTCTCGTCGTCCACGTCCTCGATATCGGCCATGTTCCTGACATGACCACCATCACGGTGCTCAAGTCGCCCGCCCTCGCCACAAATTTTTTATTTCCACTCTCATCTATCGCTACACTCACCACCGCCTCGTCTTCCTTGTTCACATTACCATGGAACACTTTTCACTTCTGATCTACCTACCCATCTCTGCTGTTGGTGTTATGTCTCCTCTAACTCCTCGTTTCACGTTCCAAATCCTCTTCGCTCGACTCAGGCATATTCACTTAGCTATCTTCTTCCGTTCATTCATTCCTCGATGCCTCATCGTCTTCATGTCCATATCACGATTCCTCATGTTTACGATTCATACCCTCACTCCTTTCTTCCCTTCCGGTTTCACGCTTCCCGTGCGCCATCTCTTTCATCTTTCAACATGTCTCCTCATGTTACTAATTCAACACTGTACCAATATCAACCTCATTTATAACTCGTTATATATTAGTTGGGGCACTCCATCGGGAAATCTGAAATTCAACGATTTTTGAGTCATTCATATCCACTGATTCGGAAGCCTTTACGTTCAGTTATTAAATCTTTTGCATTGAGCTTTCAGCACTTCAAGGACTACGATTTCAAAAATATCGTCGGCAATCAATCAATTTAAGCGGTGTTATAAGAGTTGTTCAATATAGCAGCCGTGGAGTCTGATGATCTTCTCATCGCTCAAGGACAAACACAGGAGTAAATATGGGAGAATTTATTACATATATACAATATTTTATGCTATCAGGTATAGCAATCTTGTAATAATAATAAGTGCGTGGTGGGAGGGTGTGCGAATGAGGAAGGCACTGAAAGAGTTTAAATTATCATACTTTACGCACCTCGTAACCTATACTCTATCCTTTCATGTGAGACATGCTATTTATAGCATGTTTTGAATATGATGAAGTATTAAGGCATTCAAGACGCAGCGTCAATGAACACCTTATTTAATATAACCAGTAACGGCTGAACCCATAGGCAGCAGGTTAATAAGATATTCGCTTCGCGGCGATTTTTTTTTTTTGTGTCATATTTATTGTCCTCAGGACTAGCCCTATGGTGGACATTACATTTAGTTCTATTTACTATTGACCCTGTTACACCCGCCGTCCTAGGTCGTTCTCTCCACTATGTACGGCTCAGCTGAGTTGATCGCTCCCTACATAGCCCAAAGCCCTTGGCATTGTTTGAGAACCCACCCGTGATTCACGGCTTAAGCACCAAGTGCAAGTGAGCGAGTCATAAAAACATGTTTCAAAGTGCCGGCATGTACATCGATCATTGGACTTCAGTAAAGGCGTTTAAACTCGAGCAAAAATCACTTTGAATGTAGTACAATCCTATATCCGTAAGATAAAATACTTAGTTCGATTTCCTGATATGTACGCAACACTGACAAACATCCCGATTTGACACCGTGCGACCAAGATCAGACTGGTCCCTGACGTCCGTAAACCCTTCCAAACTATCATCAGACCCACTGGACCCCGTAGAATGCAACTTTCAGGTGAGTGAAAAAATACTGAAGCATTATGAGGCTTTCAAAGCAATATTATATCACGGCTGATATTTTCTCAACGCAGTACACACTCGCACCGAGCGTATGTCTGATAATTTTGGCTCACAGCTGCACCAGCGTCTCTCAGAATCAAAACGCTATTAGAACTGACCCTACTCTGGCCTGTCATCAAGGTTCGCTCGGCGTTTGGAAGATCCACGCACAAGTACATACTTATAAATATCATGTGTGTTGTCCTGAGGTCCGCCTTCGTCCCTTTGGCGCTAGCCACCACCTTCCTGCCCATACGCACCGATGTACATTCAAGGATTGGATATACTCGCAGCCATCTTGATGGTGCTTCTTCTCCAGAGGCTTTTGCGTAAACGGACGTTGTATCAGTTTCCTCCTGGCCTTAAGAAATGGCCATTGATTGGAAATCTGCTTGATTTGCCTTCCGAATACGAATCAGAGACGTATGCACGCTGGGGAAAGGAACTCAGTACGTTATATTATCGAATGATGAGCAACCACTGTGCCTAATCGTATTACGACCAGACTCTGGCATCATTCATATAGATGCAGCCGGTCAAAATATCATCATAGTGAACAGTGCGAAAATCGCGACTGACTTGTTTCATAAACGGTCGTCTAAATACTCCAGTCGGCACGTATATCATCAACTTACTGAAAGTCGTCTTCTTATATGCCTTTCAGGCCCTCGTTTATCATGACGAACGAGCTGTAAGTACAGCTTTCTGTTTGACCCACATACACAAAATTAACACTATTGAAGAATAGGATGGGGTTGGTTAATGTCGAATCTTCCTTACGGTGAAACGTGGCGCGAGCGCCGTCGTCTTTTCACTAAACACTTTCATCCTACTGCTGGAACAACCGTCCATCAAACTCGTTCAATGGAATTTATCCGTAGGATTTTACCTAACCTGATAGATACACCGGAAAAGTTCCTTGATTTGACGAGACAGTGCGTGTTCTCAGTTTCTTTCTTAGTTTATTGCACTACATCAGCGTGTTAACAATTCTTTGAAGTATGATTGGTGGAATCACACTATCGATCGCATATGGAATCACCACCAAGACAGAAGATGACTATTTCGTGAATCTCGCTGAGGAAGCTATTGGCATTATTAATCATGCTACTGTACCGGGCACCTTTTTGGTGGATATCATGCCTTTCCTGAAGTATGTTCCCGAATGGGTTCCAGGGGCTGGGTTCCAGAAAAAAGCGAGAATATGGAAAAAGATTCAAGAGAGATTTCACGGGGAACCATTTGAAGCGACTGCTAAAGATATGGTGAGTCGGGGATAGCAACTGTAAATAGTTCTTAATTAAACCTTCCTCTTTTGATTCTCAGGAGAATGGGACAGCGAAGCCATCTTTCGTCGCAACATGTTTAAATGAACTCGAGGAGAAAGATCAGGCTGAGAAAAAACACATGATCGGAGTGATCAAGGATACCGCCGCGATGTCGTTTACAGGTGCTTATACTCTGTCAAGTATCCATTCTTTGCTGGAGCTCATATATTCAATTCAGCCGGTGCCGATACAACTGTGTCTGCCATGTGGAGCTTTATACTTGCCATGGTCTGCCATCCTGACGTACAAAGGAAAGTACAGGTTGAAATCGACACAGTGGTTGGACGAGATCGGCTACCAGAATTTTATGACGAAGAAAACATGCCATATCTTGCCGCAACATTGCGGGAGGTCCTCAGATGGAAACCTGTCGCACCAATTGGTGAGTAAATGTCGTGTTATCTGGCGTAAGAGTATACTAATGCGCTGATTCTTCACCAGCGATTCCGCATCTAGTCACGGAGGATGATGTATACGACAACTACTTCATTCCGAAAAACTCAACTGTTATAGGAAACGTTTGGTGCGTGGTCGGTCCGCAATTATGAATAGCTTTGAAATGACATTATCGCAGGGCTATGCTGCAAGACGAAGACGAGTATCCCAATCCTGAGAGATTCGATCCTGAGCGATACTTGAAAAATGGGAAATTAGATCTTTCTGATGTGAGAGACCCTCTAGATGTGTCCTTCGGCTTTGGAAGAAGGTATTCTACACGCACATACTATTAGGGTTTAAATGCGAAATGACGACTACTGTCATTATAGAGAATGTCCTGGACGTCATATCGCAATGTCAACCCTGTGGATAACGGCTGCAACGATTCTTTCTGTATTAAACATCACCAAAGTTGGCGATGAAAATGGAAAAGAGGAGGAGATTGATACGGGTTATTCATCTGGAATTGTGAAGTACGTTCCAACTTCTCCCTTTGTAACTTCCAGCATCTTTGTCAAATTTTGATTACTTATTTGACAGTCACGCAAACCCATTTAAAGCCAATTTTATACCTCGTTCAAAAGGAGCAGAAGACATGGCCCGGTCAGCGGCAGAACAAGTAAGAATACACTAACGGAATGTGACCATTCATCCCATAATTATGATTTGTCCGAACCGACTTTCAACTTCGTCCTGTATATTGATTGAATCCCGAAGATGGAGATCATTGAGAGTTGTCTATTTTTTAGCAATGTCATCCATACGTTGCATTGGGATGTTGAAGAGGGAAGATCGCTGTATCGGGTCTGTCGGCTGTCATTGAGATAACTCGGAGTTCAATGAGAGGGGCAGATAGGTTATAATTTGGCTTGGTAAGTGAAGAGTAGAGTGTGGGCGTAATGCCTTTTGAAGAAATAACATCCATGTTTATACTGTCTTTTTACTACGAATTTGGAGAATTGGAGGCGTCATAGTACTGTCACGAATAACGAGAATCGGGATATATTCTGAAAGAAAATATTAGGAGTTAGTAGGATTATAGTATATGAATGCGATAACTCCCAGAGAGGCCACTCACTTCTTAAGATGTGGTATGTATCATGAATATGCTTCCTGTTTTGAACGGAGAATTAACATTACATGACTAAGGGCGTTGCACTCACAACTCACCTAACTCCATCTAACGTCTCCACAATCCACAGCCACATATACCACTACCATCAGCATCGCTCTACGATCAATTGACTGAGGAATATACTTCTGTCGTAACGTTCACCCCCTCCTGCGATGCGGCGTAAGACATAAATATCAAACCTAAACAACTAGCCATCTCATCATTTTATTCTAAAACAGTTTGTTGAACTGTTAAGTTCCCATCCGCTAGGACCACATCCTCAGCATCCCTCCATCCACTATCTGGGCCCTACAGGGCCTCCGAATCGATTTATTGCATATCCGACGGGATATGTAAGTCTAGCTGACGCTGATTATTGAGCATTTCTGCGGTGAGAATCTACATAACTCTTCTCTCGAGTTCAGTACTTAGATCCCTAATAGCAGTTTCCATCCGAACAACATCAGCTCCGATATAATTTTATACATTCAATCTGCGTCTCAACAGAAGGTCCAATGTTGTTCAAAGTTGGTGGAATGAATACTGTGGAGGATCATAAGCGTGCAATGAAGCCAAGTTCAGTTCAAGGCGCGGCCGCGTTACCTTTCTTCCGCCGCCCTTTGTACGTGCACATGTGCTGTCAAGGCCGTTCCTGGTCAAAAGTTGTTTATCTTGTGCTTCAGGAAACCAGTCAGCCGACAGCAGGGGAAGGGGAATAGGCGGCGAATCCATGACACCAACTCCTCACTCGCTTATTCCCGCCTCCTTGCTCACGTGACAAATATACTTTCGAACGGACCTATTGGACGGATCTTTCCACTTCTCTAAAACTCTTATTGGACGGTCCTCGGAACCTCTTTACCACCACCTTCTACGCGTCCGATGTCATATAATACGCCAAATTGAATCTATCATTCCATCGTGGTCATCCCATATACACTCATACTACAATATCTCACTCGGACCATACCATGAATTCAAGAAACCGAAAGAAGTCGACTTTGCCTCATCTGTCCCTTCAGAGTCTGGTTGTGGCTGAAGGCGAGTGGTGAGATGCATGCGTCGAATTTGGGAGGTCAGTGTGCGTTCTTTTCACTTTGCTTTTCTCTCTTTTGCTTGTGCGACGAGTTTGAGCTCTTTCAATAGCTTTCTCGAGAGCTTTTCGCGAGAATTAGCTGCTTTCCAGCCCTTTCATTTTTCATTTTCTTCAACTCTGCGTTTACTCGAGCTCATGCTGATGAATATGCCTTTTACCATCTCCTTCGCTCCTCGCCCATCTCTGCACTACTACCACCTCAACTTCCCTTCTTCCCCCTCGCCTCTCCACTCAACCCCCGTTTACCATGCCAGTTATCCACCGAAATGCAAACTCTTCAGCAAACGCCGCTCCCCCTCGACACTCAGTCTCTCCTCACCACTGTTATGCTGCATAGAAGAAACCCCCGAAGACGAATACGACATTGGGCAGCTCAACCTCGGCAATGAGTCACCCACCTTAGCGTTAGAGGAGTCTGCTAGTGTTGATGGTGTCAGTGGTGTGGAAGTGTCTAGAGTAGCAGGGCCTTTCATGGGTGACGTCGAGACGAGTTCCAGCCTATTTTTAGGTCCTAGTGCACAAGCGCGATCAAATCTAGCCGACGCGAGGGCGAATCTAGCCGGACGACCGACTAGCCTGGCTGTACCTCGCCGGCGGTGTCGAACTAGACACTGGCTGAGGGTAGGAATATATGTATATACAGCCCCTATAAAACCTGTGTACCTATAAAACAAAAGAAAGAAAATGCGAGTGGGCTCACTTCGTTCCTAACAACCAGGGGCTTGAATTCCTAAGAAAGCGAAGGTGTACTGAAGGAAACGAATAGTGAAATGGTGCGATGGGAAATGTAGGGTGAAGACTGATAAGCCCACTGACTGATAGACAGACGGATGATGAGACGAGTGCATGACGGGCACGATACAGATAATAGAGGATGATCAGGACTGATGAAAAGAATGCTAAAATGTCACAAGATTGCAACCAAGATAGCTCGACTATGAGAGCTCCTAAAAATATGAAATAAATTCAGGTAACAACATGGAGGGGTGAACTAAACGACGCAAAAAGACCAAAGTTATTTGGAGTTGAAATCCACGAAAACGAATCAATTTGGCGGAGAGTATTTTTTTCTAACACTTGAATTCCCAAATAACTTGAATTTATTCTGTAAAACTTAAGTGGTTGACTGGAGTATGTAGTGGAAGCGATTGAGTACAGAGGGTAATGAGGGGAAGTGGGGTATCCTGAACTACTGAAAAATGAAGCTAAAATCTATGTTTTTAAGTAGGTATGAAAGCCCTCATTACAAAGAAATAGGAATAAAATGTACAAAATTGAAGTAAAATGCTGATTTGAGCAGCTGTAGAAGCTAGACTCGCTCATAGGATTCTAGTGATCCGTAGGGAATGTAAGTAGCATCCTCTTGGCGCTGAATCGCATAGCTCCTATCTCAAATAAGTCTTTTATTGCTTCAAAATGCGAAAATACTAATCAAGCTCAAAATAGGTTGTTCCGTGATTGAATCCGTTGTTCTGAGCTCGAATATCGGTTCCAAATAATTTTGAAAGTTGCTGATGCGTTCCAGACCATCCCAGATACTCAAATAAAGTTCTTAAGGCAGTTTTTTGTGTACAGAGCCTAGTGAAGCTCGTCACTGTAATGCTTCCGCACAAAAGCTCCTAGCGTGCGTTCTGCATTGATATGAGCATAAGCATTGGGCAGGTCCTTTTATAAACCTTTAACCACAATCTATTCATAGGTCGATCGTTTATGAATCATTGTTACCGTTTGTACAAACTGGATATACATTGAAGCAGACATGGGAGAATATAAAAACTGGGAATAATTTGTACTTATCCCACTATAATTGCTATTTGGATGATTTTAAAGCTGTTCTTGTTCCACTATACACAAGTTTCAATTACCGTAACTAAGTAAAGCAGCATAAAATAGATTTCCATTTACGTGATTGATTTCCAGCCCCAGATCCAGCTGATTCTGAATAATCATGGGCATTATTTACAGTCTATGAGCACTTGTAAGCCATGAATATCAATACTTTGAATGAAATTACTCACATACACCTGGCGAGCTGGAGCTGCAAATACTGCATTTCCATCTTGACTGGTTCTCAGAAGTTCATTCATTCCAAAAGCATACTCTCCACTGCCCATAGTTTCCGACAATTCAATGGCATACATAATTTCTTCTTCTCTTGGTTCTTGCTCTCTCTGGATGGAAGACTCACTTGCAGGCGCTCTTTCTTCAGCCTCGCTTCCTTCTTTCAAAAACTAGGCACAGTATTAGAAGTATTGTAATATGAAGTCCAGAAATGATCATACCTCATATGAGAATCTATCCTCTTCTTGTCCAGCAAGATGGTACTCAGAATTATTGGAGTTGCTGACAATGGATTTGTTATCTTTACCCAATTTTGCTGCATCCAATTCTGGGGACTTGGATGCATCTTGCTAAAAACAAAACCAACATTAATTGAAGTCTATGGAATTGATTGAAACGTACTTCAAGAAACCAGCTCTCATTATCCTCTACATAATGGAAGTCAATTATTTTATATTGCGAAAACATGTTAACATACTTGTTATTCTTGCATCCCATATCCTAACTGTTTTATCAACTGATCCAGAGACAATGTGTTGACAATCTGGTGAATAAGCTATAGATTCAATATCATTGGTATGTCCTTCCAGAGCTGGTATAGCTGCTTTTCCTGTTTCTATATCCCAGATTCTGATTTTTTTATCATCAGAGCATGATGCAAGATATATCCCATTGGGGGAGAATGAAACACAATTAACAATCTTTGAGTGGCCTTTCAATGGATCTATCACTTGAGTCCCTTTCTCGGAGTCCCATAGATATATCTGGTTATTTTCACATGCTGAAGCAATAACTTTCCCATCCGGTGAGTAGACAGCAGAATAAACTAGAGAGGGATGAACAAGGGGTTCTACTATTTGATGTCCAGTTGTTACATCCCATATTCTTACTGTTCTATCATCTGAAGCGGATATTATGTGCATTCCATCAGGTGAATACGCAACTGAATTCAGTTCACCCAAATGATCCTTAATCGGACCAAGAATTGTTTTTCTTGTCTCCAGATCCCAGATCCTGATGGTTCGGTCTCCAGATCCAGAGACTATATGTCTTCCATCTGGAGAATAAGCAACAGACCAAATATTGCCTGTATGTCCCTCCAAAGGCTCTCCTAGTTTCTGGCCAGTGTTCGCATCCCAAATGTAGATGGTTTTATCATTAGAGCTTGAAAGTACATATTTTCCATCTGGGGAGAACGATACAGACCAAACAGAGTCCGTATGTCCTTTTAATGGCTTCATAGCTTCCAGGCCAGTATCTGAATGCCATATTCTGATAGTGCAATCTCGAGAGCCAGAAGCAATGAAACTTCCATCAGGAGAGTAAGCAGTAGAGAGGACATGAGCCTTATGTCCATGTAGTATCTTCTGTAATCTTTCTGAATGCTTGATTGAATTCTCTGAATTACCAATGGTGTAATGTTCAGAGTTTTCAGATAAAGATGAGGATTTTTGAAACATCATTTATGACGGTTTCAAGATATAGAGAGCTTTTGGATTGATTGATGAGCTAAGTCTATGTGTGTAATCAGGACTTGGAATATTCAAAACGGTTTTAGAATCTATTACTATATTGAACGCCTTTTTCAGTGGAATTGAAGTAGTGGAATTACTTGGAAGGTTGTCTTGGTGGAGGTAGATAGATGAGAACGGAAGGAAGGAGATGGAGGGGATGGAGTTGAGCGCGTTATGGATCAAATACCTCACGTCCGTCGGAGGACACGCGCTTAAGATGCGCTATGCCAGACGCCTCGAGCACCGCAAAACTGATGTACACTCTACGTCTATGTATGATCGGGTTACGGGGCCAAATTCTGCAAGTCTATATTGGCCATAAATAGCGAATTTAAGATTCATTACTCCCTATTTTGTCTGACGTATAGGGAGAAAGCAGTATGATACTAACATGTAATCCCCAAAGTTTAAGTGGGATTTCAAGACGGTAACACCCGAGTCGAGGGGCTGTTAATATAGATGCGATGATTAGCGATAACTCAGGAGTAGGCTACCCATAAAATGAATTGCATCTCGATAACGTTTTATTCATGTGAAGAACATGGGCCAGAATGATTATCTATGGGTTTATTTGCAGCTACAGTTAACATAAGACTGAAAGCAAAGTCGAGGGCAAGATCGAGAATGCGATTAAAAGTTAATTGAAGCGTAGGATAAGACTCCAAGAGTTAAGAGATATAGGCTCTGAAGTTCGAATAACTGACAGTCAGGAAACATGGTGATACTATTATCCGCAGTAATACAATACAAAGTGAGTTCACATGACATTTGAAGAGAGATTCGGCGCGATCCACGAGTATTGAGACGAGCGTTTGCGGGATGAAAATCGACTTTTGAATAGCCTTTGATTCACAAGAGCGCGAGTGGCCGTGTCAGAAGTACGCCAGATCGAGTTTCCAGTACGGAGTGGCACCTATAATATGCGCTAGATAAAGTTTCAAAATAGTCTGACCACCGCGATGATAGGGATCAGGTTGACCAGGTTGGGCGCCTTAGATGGGAGCGAAGGCTGAAAGAAATAGGAATTGTTATTCACAGATATTCTACTCATCAACGAAGACGAATACAGATGATAATCACAGCTCAGCCGAGAAGTACGACTTCAGATACAGGAAGTTACAATCAAGTCTTAATACTCAGATGTGAATTACTCTTGTACATAAGGTTTGTGGAGGCGCATGACAGAAAACGATTAGACGCAGAAAGTTCTTGTAGATGAGCGCCGTGTTCCTTGATTTTCAGTGAGCGAGCGTTGATAGGAGATGACAATCATATTGTATTAACGATCAAAAACTGACACTGAGATCATCTGTAGAATATATACATATTCTAGAGCATAGATATTATACGTAAATTCCAAGAGGATCAAGTGATATCGATGAGAGAGAAGAAACTAGCGTCAGTTGAATCAAGTTTGACCACGTGTTGGGAATACAGCATTGACAGTCCGATGAGCCGCACGCGGCAGTCGCATTGGTGCGCCTCCATTCACGTCCCTATCTCTCTCTCAAGCTAACACGTAGTCCCCTACCTTACAGCACCTGCCATCCCTTATGAGTTCTTTTACTCCTAAAAAAATACTGTTATAGTCTCTGGCACTATGTCACCATCTGCTGGATTTGTCCGTGTTCGCCAAACCGTCCCATTCGACCTTCGCAACGAGCCTGCAAGCTTCTGTACACCATGGCTAGTGAGTACTGTTGGTGGGATCTAGGTGTATTGTAGAGAGTGAGGAATCATGATGAGCTACCCTCACCATTCCCCACTGCACTCCTTTCGAACCTTCCCGTATCCCATTCAACTTGGTCACCATGCATCGTCTTTATCCTCCTGCTTCTAATCATTGTCATTTTGTTCTTCATATTTTCCCTTTCTTCTCATCCTGTTACCTCCCTTTTCCCTTTGTCCCTAATCAATCCGCATGCGAACCAACACTAGCCGTCCCTTCTGTCCCCTATAGTGGCTTCATGACCCTTCATTGAATGGCCACTGCCCAGTGTGCAAGAAGCCTTGCTCGGTCGACAAGGGTGTGCTTTCCCTCGCCTCGCCCGCTCTGCTTCCTCTGACAAGTTTGAATGGGAGACGCAAAAGGAGCATTGGCGAAAATGGGAGTACGAGCACAACGACGAGTACAAGAGGCAATGAAGACAACGGCATCGCCGTCCCCACCCAATCCTCTCCACCCGCCACCACCCCACCTCACCCACGACAGAGCGCACCCATGGCCGCACCCCCTCGCTCACGACGCGGAGAATACCTGCTAACTCTACCGGCTCTTCATCCACTTCTTCATCCAATTCGAGCAATTCGACATAAGCGCCATCGGAGACTGGAAGCTCGATTACGAGCGATGGCGATGAGGCAACGCTGCCACAGCCTATTCCAAGCACCCCGCTTGCATTTAGCAGGGTGAATGTGTCGAGCAAATCTGGGATGCCTATACCCGCACCGAGAGGCGGCGATATCCCTATCCTCTCTTCTCATTCTGCATCCACTGTACCCTCTGCCCAATCAGCGGCTGCTTCTTCAGTATTGTCTTCCACTTCCCCACACCAACCAACGTCATGGAAAGCCGAACCCGCCCCTGAACCTCCACAAGTTTCGAGTGGGGAACTTATAACGTACCCATAAGGTTCTGGATCACCTGTATATTTGCCTTCCAGTCTACACTTCCTTCTGCTATAGGTGGTGATGGGGCTGCAGGGGGTCGAGATGACACATCTGGTGACTTGGGTCCACTACTAGTGGTTTAGAGGGGATCGGTAGCTGGGGCGATGGGGTATGGGTATGTCGCGGTATGTCGCAAGTATGCCTGTAACCAAAGCTACGTGTAGGATGAACAAGATGAAACAGGAAAATAGCCTTTCAGAGGGCGCGTTAGAAACATTGAGCGAACAGACAAAAAGACACGTACATAAAAATGTGTAAACTGCCATCCACGTCCCTGTAACCTTCCAACCCCTCTTCTAAAGCACGATTCCTCCAGCCTATCCTGCACCTAAAACACTGACCTACTTTCGTCATAATTTGATGCTATTGGTGTTGCATTTGCGTTACCCATGCTGGATAGCAAGGCCTCAGAAAGGAGTAGCTGTGGTATTAAAGAGAGTGCTGCTGATGCAGAGAGCTGTGGATGATATTGATAGACTTCTTGGGCGTGTCGAGGGCGAAAGTGGGGGGGAAGGGTTTGGGAGTGCTCCGGTAATCCTTGGGATTGGTCGGATGTCGTGCGGTCGTGCTTTTTCTTCCGACGGCGGTGGCGAGCGTAGACACGCCGTACCCTCATAAGAAGATTTTCGTCTTGGTATGTTCAAGTGTCGCCATCGTTCATGATCACAATGAAGAACACGCATAAGTCGACTCGATCACTGAGTGTACGATTTGGCTGTGAGTGAGCATGTGATATGTGATATTCAGCCTATGATAAACACAAATACGACTGTAGGTACTTGTCACAGCCACCGACTCTTCAACGTTCAACGTTCAATTTCAAACATATGACACCATCTTATTGTTCTTGACTCAGCAGCAGTTACCTGACTGCGCTTCGTGAAGGATAATGTTCAATGGTTATATCTCTTATCTCATCAATATCCAAACGAGGATAAATTCTGGATTTCCATAATTCAAATGCTGGGATTTGTAATCAGTTAAAATTTCCTATTCGAACTCACGCTGTTCATGTTCTCTGTCAACGTCTGAAATCTCGGTTGAGAACTGAGCCGAATTACTCAAGCGGTTAAGGATTGCATTTCATAACTATCCGAATAATCTCCCAAGTCGACTGTCGTTTAGGTCTTCTTTCCTGCTCACCCGCCGCTATCATTTCATTCATTCTCTCCTTCAGCTGGAGCTGACAGGAGCACAACAATTAAGATTAAATCGAATGTGCTCTAGGATTTTTGTTTACATTTGGAGTGAATCTAAGCGGCCTGTACCATACCAAGTCGCAAATCCGAGTGTTGGAGCCAATTAGAACTCATTTCCAGCCTTTTACAGCTGATCCAAAAACGGGAGACACAAAACGACGAATTCTGCTGTAGGATTTCTATTTACAATTGGAGTGAGC
>JASFCX010000034.1:0-29865 GCA_036937015.1 Crucibulum parvulum | reverse complement strand
GCTATTTCGTCTAAATAATAACTGGGTCCAATATTAGGAATTCCGAGTGGTGCTTTAAGGGCGGGCGATGCGCGAGACGGTTTGTAATTCCAACAGGTGTGAGGCAGTCGAGGTTGCGGAGGGCGGGGAAGCAGGTCGAGCTGCCAGGCTGCCGTGCGGCGTGCGCCGCCACCGCCCGCTGCTTCCATTTTTAGGTTAATGACAATTAAGCGCTGAATCGAGATGTAACAAGATACTCAAGACCGGTCAGTGAACTGAGGTCACATGGACTTAATGACGCGTCTCCGATTCTACGCGCGAGTGAAACATGAACTTTGCAATGCACCTGTGTTTCTGTGCATCAGCAAACCGAAGTCACCATTATTCTCCCTGAATTATGGAATTTATTGGCATGGTGAATAATTTTCCCCTACATTGCACATGATGTAGA
Source organism: Crucibulum parvulum (assembly GCA_036937015.1). NCBI lineage: Eukaryota > Fungi > Basidiomycota > Agaricomycetes > Agaricales > Nidulariaceae > Crucibulum > Crucibulum parvulum. The sequence goes on along the minus strand of JASFCX010000034.1, from coordinate 29,435 downwards.
CCCTTTAAAGTACCTTGAGACATCAAAGAATCAACTGCGCAGCTACTTCAATAAATACTATATACAAGTCAAAGTCACAGAATGTCACAAGCCTGCTTGATCTCTCAGTTGATACTCTTCATTCTCCAGTAACGGGTCACCACAGAAGGTCAATTTCACTTCTCATTATTACAGAAAGGAGCACCTTGTGGCAGATGAGCTTGAAGAATATTTTAATCTACCTCTTGAAGATTTTGACTTGTGCCAGCCACTTCAATGGAGGCTTGGTAGACAATCTCAGTTCCCAAATTTATACCATCTAGCAAAGAATATTTTATCCATTCCCAGTATGTAAATTGTATCTCATTAAACTTATATTGGCTGATGAATTGTTGCAGGGCTTGCTGTTGCCATTGAGTGTATATTTTCTGTGGGTTGTGGTACTATATTACTGAGGTGAACTAGCCTTCAAGCAAATACAATATGGATACTTATGCTTCTAAAACAGCATCTCTGACTTGCTTGCTATGCTATGGTGCAGGACACTAAGCTGCCACTACTTTTGTACAGTGGCCAATTTGAGCTGGGAATTTTTTTAAAATTTGTACCCTGTAGAAACAAATATTTGGACATGTAAAACCTCCACAAGAGTGTAGCAAAACAAGTAAAATTTTAGTGTGAAGGTGATGCTTCCAAGGAAAATATCTTACAAGCATGGGACACTTCTCCAATAAGCAGAAGAAATACCTCAAATCTGCTGCTCATGCTTGTGCTGGATATCAATATGTCCCAGAAACATCTCACAAAGCTTCATTCCAGGCCATGCCATCAGCTGACATTGCCTCAAATCTCATCATACTTCCCTCAGGTCCTGATTCTGACAGTGAGAGCAATAATGAAGTGTGCAATTGGACTGGTGGGGTAAATAATCATCTTGAAAATGACCCAAAAGACTGGATTGATTTGTCTGGTGATATGGACTCAGACTTGGATGATGAAATTGAAGAGCTTGAGGGAGAGGAACTTTGGAAAAGCCTGGAAGCACAGATGGCTCACAAGGCTGTGGTTCTGGAAGCTGCCTCTTATCAGAAACTGTCAAAAAACATCTCTCCAAAGGAATGGCATAAGGCAGAGACAAACCAAGGCCTTGGCTACACTGGGAGGTCAGAAAGAACAAAACAGCAGAAAAGAAAGGAAGCACAAGATCAAGAGTGCAGAGATGAAGAGATAAGGAAATTGTCAGTGTTCCAGGAGATCCTCAGATGTTAGAACTTACTGAAAAATAAATTGAAGGAAAATGGTAGTGACTTTCACAGGATACTTTATGAAGCTGTCACAAGCTGATGAGCATCAGACATCATCTGGCTTAGCTGGACTGTTGACACTTGATGAGACAGCTCCAGAAAATGAGGAAATATTTACTGGATACCTGTCTGATCTGTCTGATGATGACAAGCCTCCTCCAAGTGAATCTGAACAGGATGAAGACAATGCCCCACCTACAAAGCAGAGATGTGTGAAACTTGCTGTCCCTGCTTGCATTGCATGAGCAAAAGCATGTGAGGAGCACCAAGAAGCTCTTTGAAAGGGGCTCTTGGCTATTGAAAAGCTTATCCAATCCAAGAAAGCTGTATTTGAAGCTGGTCACAATGGATTACAGGCATATTGTGCTTGTGAAATACAGAGCCATTTGCATATGGTTGTTGAGAATGGCTGTGGTGCAATGGAAGCATCAGAGATTGCAGCAGAAAGCCAAGGTTTTGCACAGAAATGGGGAGGTCAACTTGTCTGAAAATGGGTTCAGAGGTGGTTAACACACAGGGAGCTCCCAGTATCCTTAAGGGGACAACATACCAAGGTTTTCTCAATACTCAATGACCCATTGGTGTGTGCTGAGCTGCAATCATTTCTGCAATCAAAGAAGTGGTCAATGGATCCAAAGAAGTTGGTCAAATTCAGCAAAAATAATATGGTGACACAGGTAGCAGAGAAGTACCTTTGTGACATGACCCTACCAATTCTCCCCTCGCCTCCTTGCCTTCCTCACCTTCCAACACCCCATTGAGCCTCTTCAGCACTTACCAACTTTACTGAAGCCTGCCGGGCCAACAGCCCCACCTCCAGACTGATCCTCTCAACTACCACAAATTACTGAGCGCCACCCACCCAGGTTGTCCCCAACATTCCACATTATCATCCATATGCTATCACCACTACTTACCAGGACCACCAACACGTTTCCAAATGTGACCACACTCCTCACCCCAGCCAAGGATATTATGCACAACCCTAGACTGATCCACCTAAGTTACTGGTGCACGCTTGACCAGTGAGTGCCCACTCATCACTCGCACCTTTTATCCCTACAATTACCATAAGACCTTATCTACATGTACCATACGACTTCATACCACATGATCCCTGAAGACCCACTTTCTTTCCGTTCTGAGTTATAGACGGTAACTAGCCATAGCACTATAAAAACCCTCATACATCTATAGATGCTAGTTATGCTTATACTTTCACTTTTGATCTTTGGTCAAATATCTTATATCTTATCTCAGTATCTTCTACATACTGGATTTGATCCTCTCCAATTATATCTGTCTTAACTCATCTATATTGGCTCTGATCTCTCTTGTCCATCAAACTCCCATCAATCCATATCCTTTCAGACCATCTCCTCACTGTTGAGCCTTGCTCCGGCCAGATCTTCCACTCCCAATCAATCCATCACTTGCCTTCTCCCTGGTAACTTGCCCCTAGCCGTCAAGCCTCTGCTCCAGCTATCGAACTCAATGCTTACCCCAAAACACCTTTGTACCGTCCTAAGGCACTGTGCTATCCTCGGTAACTTACCACGCATTCATTTCTTGCCCAGTGGCTCTCAAAACGGATTTGGTAACCATACCAATACCATACTAAGCTCTATCAACAGGTTTTGGACTGGGTCTAACACTTTGTCACATCATTGAAACTGAAATGTCACAAGGACTAAAGAAATATTTGGATCTTGAACTCTTTCCAAGGATCCATTTGAAGGTGGAAAAGGGTGTTTCATTTTGTACAGCACATTATTGGCTCTACAATGAAGGATTCAAATACACTGAGCACAAGAAATCATTGTATTATGATGGCCATGAGTGTCCTGACATTGTTCATTATTGTCAAAATGTGTTCTTGCCAGCAATGTTGGAATATTGCAAGTGGTTGATTGAATACACAGTAGGGGATATTGAAAAAGAGGTCACCAAGCCACTGAAGGCTGGTGAGCAAAAGCTTGTGTTATGTGCACATGATGAGATGACTTCACAGGCAAATGATGGTGTGAAAAGCAGTTGGGTATTGGAAGGGGAACATACATTGAAGAAGAAAGGAGTTGGTTGTGGTATGCATCAAAGTGATATCATCTGCTCCACCTATGTTGGCTAGAGAAGGCAAGTCAAAGCCTTGATTATCGAAAGAATTATGATGGTTATTGGACTGGAGAGCTGTTTGTAAAACAGGCATGGGTTCTATTATTGCTTCAGTGATATATTTTAACTTATTTGAACTAAATTATTCCAGCCTTTAAGGAACTCCATGGGCCAGAATATCAGGCTTTAATCATGGTTGACAATTCACAGGGGCATTCAGCATACTCAATTGATGCTCTGCTTGTCTCACAAATGAATATGTGACCCAGTGGTAAGCAAGCCCATATGTGTGATGGATGGTTTATGTGCAATGGCAAAAGAGTTGTTCAACCAATGATCTTCCCACTGGAGCACCCCAAATTTCCAGACATGCCAAAAGGGATGAAAGAAGTTCTTAAAGAGCATGGAATCAAAACAAAGAACTTGTGTATGGAATGCAAGGAGCCAAAATGCTCACCTGAAGCAAAGGCTTGCTGTGCCAGTTGTATTCTCAACCTCCAGCCAGATTTTCAATCCCAGAAATCTCTCATTCAAGAAGTTATTGAGGCAGCAGATTATCTTTGCATTTTCCTTCCAAAGTTTCACTGTGAGCTTAACTTCATAGAGTTTTTCTGGGGTGCCATCAAGAGATATCTTTGCAATAATTGTGATTATACCTTTAAAACACTTAAGGAGAACTTACCAAAAGTGCTGGCCTCAATGGAACTGAAAACCATCCAGTTGTGGGAACATTGGATGATAAGGTGGATGGAAGCTTACAGATCTGGTATGGATGCAAAGATGGCTCAGATGCAGGTAAAAAAGTTCAGTTCTTGCATCTACATATCCCATAGATGCATCCCAGAGATGCTTGCTCATCAATTTGATGTATAATTCCATTGTAGATAATCTATAGATAATCTCACTTATCTAAAAAGGACCCTTAATTTTGTTTTTTGGATGGCTGGCCAATTTGCCAATACCTCCAATTTAATTACTCAGCCAGTTTTTATTTTTTCAACAAATGCTCTAACAAATCTCTTTATTTCATCAAAACAAAGCTTTTTGTTAGAGGAATAACAATTCTGGTCATTTTTGACTTGGCAATATCTGTTGTACAAAAGTAGCAGTGGCTTAGTGTCCCACACCATATAGATGCTGCATTGTAGCTATTTATAAAGTTTCTATCTATTCATAAAAGCTGTGACTGTAGAAAAGCCATAACAGATGGTTATTTCCCATTCCATACTGTAAGCCTATGAAAAAAGTTTCTACAGTACAGCTATGGCCTTTCTGTAACTGTACACAACCATAAATTTACAGTTGTAGCCATTATGGTATGGCATGCAGCCCTACTCATGATTGATTTTGATCTTTGTGGCTGAGTTATTACTATACATACTTACAGCCCTATCTTATCTCACCATCTTTCATCATTTTAGTTAGCTTGTTGTTTGTCATTCTATTGAGTAGCATTGTAGTTATAGTCTCATAGCTTAGTCTTGAGTACCTCAGTCCATTCTATGCTGACTGAGGTCTGTACTATGTTTTATATTGTGTTGATACTTTACTGACATTGTTATTGTAGCTTTAATTATCCCAATAGATGCTGAATCATAATTCAAGAAACAAGTTTTATTCAATTCAACCACAAGATGTACAACAGTACTCTACTTCTGAGTCCTCATTCTCCAATTCCTGTTGAGATCCAACTATCATTATAATATCATTCCAGGAAATGTCACCCACACAACTCTCCTGAGCCCATACTACTGTAACCAAACCATAACCTCTCAGGCCATCCCTAGCCTTCACTGTGGTTGAGTTGGCAAGTTTGGCTTGCTGAGATGTTTGTCCCTAGTATAGCAATCCATGGGTTATGTGACACTCAGTAAAAAAGGAAGTTGGCATCAGTCATGCACAATTCAAACACAGTTAGCCAATAGTCAATCAAAGTCAGTCTACCTAAAATAACTTTATTATCAATTATCAACCTTTATGAAAGTCATGTAAAGGTCATACAAAAGTAAGAAACAATCAACTACATAAAATAGACATGCTTTAGAATCTGTAGTACTGTCACATCCTGGACTTCAAGCATACCTTCCATCCTTCCGACTTCCTTCCGACACTCCTTCCGCCCTATCTTCCATTCATCATTTTTGACCTTCCTTATTTTGTAAATACATTTCATCACCATAGTTCCCTTACAATTGATTTTAGTTACATAGCCCTTACACAGCATTCCTCCCAACTTACCATTTCACTCATTCTGTTACAACCATTTATTAGTTTCCACAATACTATCATCATAGCCTTGGTACATCATACTACCATTCTGTCTCTAAGTTCATCCCTAGTTATCTTCCATAGTATAAATACCTTCCACTTGTATCCTCTGCTCCTCAGTTCAAATATTAAAGTTAACACTCTTCTCTGATCTATTTTGCCCTCATTATTAGACTTATGTCTGACAACATTTCTGACCCTCCAACTTACTCCGACTTCTCATTCTGACTATTCACAAATACTAGGACACTGAATAGATTGCAAAGGGTGCAGCACATAAGCTGAAGCCAATGTCCATACAATCTACCTTCCAACTCACTGATATATCTTTCTGCTATCCTCCAACTTTTCGCTATTTGACAAGTACTATTTACTGGTTCCACTTATGAAATAGTGCTAGTACTAATATATGTATCATAATGTTGATGTAAATATCTAAGTTACATTGTACTAAGTCCCCCTCCTCTGGCCAGATAGCTTCAACTTTGAAATTGCCTTAAGTGCCTTGTACATTACTGCCAAATGGACCTTTGCATTGTGACTAAGGGGTCCATGTACATTTGAGGTAGAGGTCCTTCACATTTACTGTAAAACCTCCTTTACATTGAGAACATACATAGAAGCAGTAATGTAGTATATGAGTAGCAGATATTTAGCTACTCAGTTATAGAATGTTTGAGTAGTGGGTATTTAGCTATTCAGTTCATATTCTGAGTAGCAGGAATTAAGCTACTTATGTCTTATTCTGAGTTGCAGAAATTAAGCTACTTATGTCTTATTCTGAGTTGCAGAAATTAAGCTACTCATCTCATATTCTGAGCAGCAGAAATTCAGCTACTCATCTCATATTCTGAGTTGTAGGAATTAAGCTACTCATCTCATATTCTGGGTAGCAGGAATTCAGTTACTCATCTCATATTCTGGGTAGCAGGAACTTAGCTACTCATCTCATATTCTGAGTAGCAGGAATTAAGCTACTCATCTCTTATTCTGAGTAGCAGGAATTCAGCTACTCAGCTCTTATTCTGAGTTGCAGGAATTAAGCTACTCATCTCTTATTCTAAGTTGCAGGAATTCAGCTACTCAGCTCTTATTCTGAGTTGCAGGAATTAAGCTACTCATCTCTTATTCTGAGTAGCAGGAATTCAGCCACTCATCTCTTATTCTGAGTAGCAGGAATTCAGCCACTCATCTCTTATTCTGGGTAGCAGGAATTAAGCTACTCATCTCTTATTCTGAGTAGCAGAAATTAAGCTACTCATCTCATATTCTGAGTAGCAGAAATTAAGCTACTCATCTCATATTCTGAGTAGCAGAAATTAAGCTACTCATCTCATATTCTGAGTAGCAGAAATTAAGCTACTCATCTCATATTCTGAGTAGCAGAAATTAAGCTACTCATCTCATATTCTGAGTAGCAGGAATTAAGCTACTCAGTTCATATTCTGAGTAGTGGGAATTAAGCTACTTATGTCTTATTCTAGGTAGCAGGAATTTAGCTACTCATCTCATATTCTGGGTAGCAGGAATTCAGCAACTGATCTCTTATTCAGAGTAGCAGGAATTCAGCTACTCATCTCTTATTCTGGGTAGTAGGAATTTAGCTACTTATATCTTATGCTGGGTAGCAGGAATTAAGCTACTCAGCTCATATTCTGAGTTGCAGGTATTCAGCTACTCAGTTCATATTCTGGGTAGTAGGAATTAAGCTACTCATCTCTCATTCTGAGTAGCAGGTATTCAGCTACTCACTTTAATATCTGAGTAGCAGATACTCAGCTACCCACCTATCTATTATCTGAATAACAAATATTTAACTACCTACCTACCTATTGTCTGAGTAGCAGATATTCAGTTACTTACTTTGATATCTGGACAGCTGGTATTCTGCTACTTAATTTCATATTAGAGTAGCAGGAATTCAGCTACTCACCTATCTGTTATCTGAGTAGCAGGAATTCAGCTACCCACCTATCTATTATCTGAGTGGCAGCTACTTAGTTACCTGCTGTAATATCAGAGCAGTAGGAATTCAGCTACTCACTTTCATATCTGAGCAGCCAGAATTCAGCTACTCACTTTCATATGTCAGTAGCCAGAATTCAGCTACTCACTTTCATATCTCAGTAGCAGGAATTTAGCTGCTCACTGTAATATCTCAGTAGCAGGTATTCAGCTACCCACTTTCATATCTGAGTAGCTGGAATTCAGCTAATCACTTTCACACCTCAGTAGCAGCTATTCAGCTATCCATGTATCTATTATTTGAGTAGCAGGAATTTAGCTACTCACTGTAATATCTGAGTAACAGGAATTCAGCTAACATTGGTATGTGACCTGCCCACTGTACACACTAGGGTACTCATAATATAGGTATATATATTGTACATACCAAGGTGGTTATAAATAATGGTATATGTACCATGATGGTCATAGATACCACTGGAATATTATTGCACATACTATGGTGGTCTATAAATACTTCTGGTATGCTGCTGCACATACCATGATGGTCATAAATACCATTGATATGTTACTGGACATACCAGGATGGTGTTAAGTGCTGTGCTGGAGATAGGCTGACTTAGGGGCGGAGATGTCGGATAGCAAGGGCAGAGTACGGAGACTGATTGCCTTGAGGCGAACTAGGGACTTTGGCTTCAGCTTATGTGCTGCGCCCCTTTCCACTAGTGGTCCCTGGATTTCCGAATGGCAAGAGCAAACTAAGACAGAACCAGAGGTGGAGTTCTGAATGACAAAGAGGAACTCCCTGCAGGAGTTTTACAGGATGTGCGGAGTTGGTGATAACTCAAGGTGGAGTATTTTGGCAGACTAGGTTGATATTTGAACTGAGGTTACATAGTGAAGTAAGTAGGTTTAAATACTAGAAGTCCGGAGATGAGTAACTGCGGAGTAGAGACGAGTAACGCAGAGTACTAGATATGAAATATGAAACATGTATGAGACTTGAAACAGACTGCGTAATTGTAACTAAAGGAAATAGATATAAATCAAAAGATAAATGGAAATAGATAATAGATAATCAAGATTTCAACAGAAACCCACAAGACACATGTGGTGAATGGAGCCAGGAAGTGCAGAGTTGTATGTGAACGGTGCAGAGTTGATGATGACATGTGGAGTTTGAGTCGTCAAGGCATGGACATGACAGATGGTCTTAAATAGTGTTGGTATATATATTATGATGGTCATAAATACCACTGGTATGTCTACTGTATATATTACCAGTATGGTCACCAATAGCAGTAGTTTGCCTACCAGAATAATCACAATTAATAGCAGTATATGTCAGCAACAGCATCCATCAACCATGTTAATATGAAACCAATGTTCCTTTCATAATTAAGTATTATCTGATTTAACAAGTTACTATGTAAGTATATGTTTATTTACAAAGCCTTGTACTTAACTGGAGTTTATTTAAGACTTGCAAGTCTTTATCAATAACTTGAGCATAGTGATAACTGTTTATCTTCATGTTGTATTAGCTAATTCTCTTCATATCATAATCAATTAAATAATGTATTTGTTTTATATCCAATGTCTACAAGAAATCCCCTCACTAGACTCAATTGGTGTCAAAATATTAGAATTAAGATTTGTGAGTGAGCACAATCTGGACCACACCTACAGTCATATTTGCATTTTTGTGGCTGAGTTTCATTGATATATATATATTAATTATGTAGTTATTTTGTATATAAGCCATGTACATTCAAGATTGTACACTATCTGTTTGCCTCACCAGCTCACTGAGGCCACATACTACATTGCTTATTTCAACAATTGAAGTTCCTAAGAATGATAAGAGACATTAAGGTATGGTAGTTAATATATAAATATTTATTTAATTTTGAACCTAAATTAGAAAGAGACAATTGCACATGTAAATCACTAAATACCATACTAATTGCAAGCCCTTTGGACTTTATTGACATATATTTACCAACAGCATCAATACTGACACAGGCTGAATATATCAATTGTTTAATTAATTCAAGATTAAGTTATGAAGAGAGAATTTCACTTGTAAATCACTAAATGCTGATCCTAATTGCAAGTCTCAGACTTTATTGACATGTACTTACCAACAGCTTCATAGACAGTTCAAGTGTATTTACTATTATTTTCCAGAAGCTTCTGTAGTGTAATATAAGCCTTGTGGACATCTATATAATATTGTAGGGGACTAAAAGAATATCCCCAATAGAAGAGACTATTAATAGAAACACAACATAGTTGATTGCACTAGGATTAGATATGAATTGTGCCCACAAATCACCAAATAGTATCCCAATCATGAATCTTTTTACTTTGCTAACATCTGTTTATTAATGCCACAATCAACTTTGGCAAGCACCAATTCCATCATCATGATTGTCCCAATTAATACAATGTGTAGGCAATATCTGAACAATCTATTATTATCTTCATGTCATATGGAAACCGGATCTATTGATCCAATACCTTGACATTGTGTTGACATGTTCCCAATATGCATGCATTAGTGTAAAATTAGTGTAAAATATTAGTAAATTACAAGAAAAATTATAGTTGTTAGTAGAAGAAAATATGCTCAGTGATTTCAATTCTCTTTACTCTTGAATCCTAAACTAAAGATACATTCACAGCTTACTATACTTCACTGAAGTGATGTGCTTTACAGACTTTAGATATAAAACAAATTGATTATTTAAATAACTATGATATATGGAAACTAATTAAATGATAGGGGCTCCTGTCATCCCTGCTGTTGAGCTGGGCTTGTGTCTCACAGCTGTTGAGCTGGTTAGACACTGTTGCCACTGATGTGCTGGGGCTGGCCTTTGTTGGGGTTCTCTCCTACCCAGCCATGGATGCAGCCCCTCCTGTTGTCCTGTTCCTGTTGTCCTGTTCCTGTTGTCCTGTTCCTGTTGTCCTCCTCCTCATTACTCTCTCCTTGTTCTCTCCTCCATTTGTCCTCTTCCTCTCCTCAGCCTCCTCTCTTGCTTGTTGCCCTCTTCTCATCTTCTTCCTTGTCACTTCTTCTTCCTCATCACCCCTTCACATCATCTTCTCCTCATCTTTGTCCTGCTCTTCCCTTTGCCTGGTCTTTGCCCCACTCTTCTTTTCATCCTCACCCTCTTCTTGATACCCTCTCTTTATTGTTGTCTCCTTCCCCTGATCACCCTCTCTTCCTCCTTGTGCTCTCCTCTTTGCACTCCCCCTCTTTGGGCTCTCCTCCTCTTTGGGCTCTCCTCCTACTTGGGCTCTCCTCCTCCTCACACTCTCCTCCTCTTCTCACTCTCCTCCTACTTGTGCTCTCCTCCTCCTTGCACTCTCCTCCTTTTCTCACTCTCCTCCTACTTGCACTCTCCTCCTCCTTGCACTCTCCTCCTCCTTGCACTCTCCTCCTCCTTGCACTCTCCTCCTCTTCTCACTCTCCTCCTACTTGCACTCTCCTCCTCCTTGCACTCTCCTCCTCTTCTCACTCTCCTCCTCCTTACACTCTCCTTCTTTTTTTGCTCTCCTCCATGCACTCTCCTCCTCCTTGTACTCCCCTCCTCTTCTTGCTCTCCTCCTCCTCACACTCTCCCCTCTTCACCCTCTTCTCCTCCTCATGCTCTCCTCCTTGCCCTATTGCCCTACTCACCCTCTCCTCCTCCTTGATCTCTCCTCCCTATCTTCCTTATCCTCCTCTCTTGGTTGTTCTTGTCATCCTTCTTGCCCTCCTCTCTTGGTCATTCTTGTTGTCCTCCTTGCCCTCCTTTTGTCATGGTCCTCATTCTCAATGCCTCCTTGTCCTTGTTGCTGTTGGTCAAGTTGCTTGGTGTCATCACTGGTGGGGGTTGTGATGCAGGAGCACACTGGCCCACATCTCTATTAGAGAGGAGGAGCACACAGTGGTGGTGGTGGTGATAGGTGGACAGTGGTAGTGGTGGGGATGGGGGTGATAGATGAGAAGGTAAGAGGTGGGTTGTTAGGCACTCAAGTTCAATGACCCAGCAACTGCTGAGGCTGCTTGTGATTGGCTAGTATATTCAGGCCATTTGTCCAGCATTCCATCATTGAAGAACAAAATGTACTTTCTACTTTATAAATTTTATATATCAGAGTACTAAGTATTGGAATATGTATATATAATAATTTTGGGCAATATAAATATTCTCCAGAGGATGAATTAAAATTACAAAAATATATATTCATGAATTTGTATATTCTCCTGTCAAAAACTGGTTCAAATTGAGTATTCAATGTTTTATATGGCCTATAAATGCTCCATATATACTTATAATATTTCAGGATACTTGAGGGGGATTTAAGAAACATTCTATTAAAAATTTTCATTGATTTATAGGTGAATATGCTAAATATGTATGCATGAGTTGTTATGAGCATATGTAAAGTCACAAATCAATGGACATACTATCTTCTGATTGAGCCTTTTTTGAGCCTTTTGAACTGTAATTCTTTCCACATCAACTTGTATATTATATTAAATATCTGAAATGTTCATTAATATTTTACAGAAGCCCTCTATGTTTTTTCTATGTATTTATTAGGCCCCAAATGTCGGAATAATCACAATATGGTAAGAAATTTGCAATTTTTGAGATCACCTCCCTTTGGCTTCCAAATACTCTTGATCAAAAGGAAATAATCAGGCAAAATTGTCAGCCTTGGAATATATTTAAAAGACTAAAAAATAATAGAGATATTGTAGACTTACTGTACCATCTCTCTATATGTAGTGGTATATGCTATATCTATCTGTTTGATGCTGCAGAGATTTGAAATGCTTTACAAATAAGTCTTAAATAAATGCAGTATTAGAAACCTTTGATATAAGTATCAAAAGTGCATCTATTAGTATGTACATCAGCACAATGGCAACTTCTTGCTCCTTAAATTACATTTGCAATGTTTACAGTGTACTGATTTCATTAGATAGGTCATTTTTCAAGGCATTAATCAAAAAGAACACCTTAATGATCTAAATTATATTTATGTGCTATATTATGTGAAGTATTACACTAGTGTGCCTCACTTAAATGTAAGGGGTGGGATAAAGGCAGGCACCCAACACTGCACCCAACTACCATTTTAGACATCTTGATCAATATGACATAACTTGGGAGTTACCAGACATGGTATACTTGATTGACATGCTGCAAGCCAGAGCTTGCTGAACATGATTGTGACATATTAAGCTCTATTGATTGATATGATTGCTCAAATTAAACTTTGGAGATCACCAGTTGTGTCTCATGGTGCAAAAGACCATCACTTGACAATGCTATTGATAAATAGATGTCAACAAACCACAAAAGGCTCATGATTGGGACAGTATTTTGTGATTTACAGGTGCAGTTCTGATCTAATTTTAATGCAACTAATAAAATCATGTTTCTATTAATAGTCTCTATCACTTGAATATTTTTTTGGTCACTGATGCCATTATAGATGCTGATGAAGATTGTATGACACTACAGCAGCTTTAAGTAAATAGTAGTAAACACACCCTACTACTTCTATTTGATCTTATTTAAATTTTATTGAAGTTGTTAAGTGCAGATATTTGTATATGTTTGTATTTTTTTTAAGAAAAATATCTCAGATCATAGAGACTGTTAACACAAATATGTTATTATTTGTTGTATTGAAAATGGATAAGAATTGCACCTGCAAATCACAAAATACTGTCAAAATCACAAGTCTTTTAGATTTATTGACATTTATTTACTATCAATGATGTTGTTAGTGAACATGTGAATAAAACACAGCTTCAGGTAAATGAAGGTTAATACTTACTATCTATGATGCTGTTGGTAAATACAGTTCAATAAAGTCCAAATCAATTGGTAATTCACATATAAAGCATATCATGGTGTAAATACTAATGACAAATAGATGTCAATGTTTGCATTCCATTAGCCCTTTCTCTTCATGGTGTCATGCATAAACAGATGTCAGCAAATTATTAAAAAAACTCATGATTATGGTGGGGGACACTAAGTCACCACTACTTTTGTACAGCGGCCAAATCCATGTTGAAATTTTTTTTTTTTTGGAACTCTGTAATTGTAAATATTTGGCACATCAAAAAGCAGTTACTGAAAATTTAAAGCCTCCACAAGAGTGTAGCAAAATAACATGAAATATGGTGAAAAAGAAGGCCAGCAAAAATATTTTGACAGACTCAAACCAATCACTTTTTAGCATGCCCCAGCCCTCAAACAAGCATAAAAAACATCTACAGTCTGCCACTTGTGCTTGTGTTGGGTCCTGCTATATCCCAGACATGTCTTTTCATGAAATTTCACTTGCCACATCAGATAGGACTGTCACTGATCCCATCATCCTTGACTTGGAATCTTCGGCTGAAGCTGAGGATAATGATGAAATTTGCACTTGGACTGGTGGTGTTAACAATCACCTTGAAAATGACCCAGAAGACTGGATTGATGCTCCAGAGTCAGACTCAGATGATGAGATTGAGGAACTTGAGGGAGATAAACTTCAGAGGAGTTTGGAATTGCAGATGGCCTGAGAGGTCAAAATCATATCAGAGGTGGCTGCTTATCAGAAGTTGATGAGAAAGATCTTGCTGAAGGAATGGAAAAAGGCAGAGATGAACTGGGGGTTTGGATACAATGGGCAGTCAGAAAGATCACAGCAACAGAAGAGGAAGGATGCAAGAGAAAAGGAATGCAGGGATTAACAATCAAGGAAATCATCAGTAATGTCTGGCCAATAATCAGTCTTTGTATATGCTCACTAAATAAATGAGCAGTACAACTGCTGGTGCCTTCACAGCATATTTTTCAAGGCCATTTGAAGTTTCCACAGCCGTTCCCAGCCCTTCTGAGCCAGCACAGGATCAGCCAGCTCCTGGGGAAGAAAGCATTTTTACTGGGTACTTATCTGACTTGTCCAATGATGATCTCCCTGCTCCAAGTGATTCCAAAGATGAATGTGAGGATGATTCACCACCGGCCAAACAAATGTGTACAATGCTTGCTGTCCCTGTTTGCATTGCATGCAAGAAAGCACATGAGCAATGCAGGGAGGCCCTGAAAAAGGGGCTCTCTGCTATTGAAAAGCTTATCAGATTGAAAAAGAATGTCTTTGCAGCTGGTCACAATGGATTACAGGCATATTGCACCCATACAATACAGAGCCATCTGCAGATGGTCATGAACAATGGCCATGGTGCAATTTAGGCATCAGAGATTGCAGCAGAAAGCCAGGGCTTTGCTCAGAAATGGGGAGGCCATCTTGTTCAAATTTGGGTCTGGAGGTGGATATTACTGAGAGAGCTCCCTATCTCAATGAGGGGCCAGCATGTCAAAGTATTTTCACTGCTGAATGACCCATCAGTATGTGCTGAGCTTCACTCATTCATGTGATCAAACAAGTGGTCAATGAATCCAGAAAAATTTGTTGAATTCAGCACAAACAACATGGTGACAAAGGAGGCTAAGAAATACCTTTATCACATTGTCAATTCTGAGATGCCACTGGGACTGAAAAAATACCTCAAGGTGGAGCTCTTCCCAAGGATTCATGTGAAGGCAACAAAAGGTGTCTCAGTCTGTACAGCTTGTTGTTGGCTTTGTCATGAAGGTTTCCAATATATGGAGCACAAGAAGTCACTCTATTATGATGGCCACAATTGTCCTGATGTGGTGCATTACTGTCAAAATGTCTTCTTACCAGCTATGGTGGAGCATCAAAAGCATCTTGTGGAATATATGGTGGGAAATACTGATAAAAGGTGATCAAAGTGCTGAAGCCTGGTGAGCAGAAGCTGGTGTTGTGTGCACATGATGAAATGACTTCACAAGCAAATGATGGTGTCAAGTGAAGCTGGGTATTAGATGGAGAGCACACATTAAAAAAAAAAGGAGTTGGCCATGGAATGCATCAGAGTGATATCATTTGTTTGACACATGGCTGGTTGGAAAAGGCAAGTCAAAGCTTGGAGTATGGAAAGAATTATGATGGCTATTGACAAGCCCCACTGGGCTCTGTACACAAAAACTCACCAGTAGGAACATTATGCGATCAGCTAGGACAATTCGGAATGCATCAGGAAGCTTCAAAACAGCGTGGAACATTTATTTAAGCTCGGAACAATGGATTCAGTCATGGGATGGACCATTCTTTTTGATTTGATTCATATTTTTCATATTTATTCATCTATACACTTATTTGGGATAGGATCCATGTGATCCAGTGATCAGCAGACACCTTCTGCATTCCCAATGAATTAGTAGTGTCCTCTAACCGAGTCTGATGTTGACATATGGTCAAATCTTCATTCTACTTCAAAATATTTACTTTTTTTTTTTTTGATTTTACTCTTTGGAACTATGGACTTTTCTATTTACTTAAAAACATAGGTTTCAGTTGCATAGTTCATTAGTTCAGAGTTCCCCACTTCCTCTCTCCTCTGTACTCAGCCACTCTCCAATATATTGCAGCCAATTACTTTGATTTTACCAAATAAATTCAAATAATTGGAAGCTCAAATCTTCGCAAATCGTCCCCCTCACTAAATCGCGACGCTTTCGACGACGCCAACACCAAACGACTTCATTCTTTTTGCACCGTCTAGGATTCCTTACGGCCTTTCTACGTGTCTTTGTTTCATAATTTTTCGAGCTCTCATCGTCGAGCTATTGTAGTTACGATTGGGCGACTATTTTAGCATTTTCTCCAACCATTCCCTTCAGTATCTGTCATCTCCAT
This sequence comes from Crucibulum parvulum, assembly GCA_036937015.1. NCBI lineage: Eukaryota > Fungi > Basidiomycota > Agaricomycetes > Agaricales > Nidulariaceae > Crucibulum > Crucibulum parvulum. The sequence continues at coordinate 13,017 of JASFCX010000034.1, read as the reverse complement.
TGTGCCTGTTGTGCACTCGTAGTCTCTGCCATCTATTTGTCAGTCTGTCAGCTTCTCCGTCATTGTCCTCCAGCTCCCATCATGCCATTTTCCATTCAGCTTCCTTAATACTTCTTCACTCTCCCTCTAGTCCCAACTACAGGCTGTTAGGACTGAAGTGAGGCCACCTTGCCAATTTATTCTTTTTTTTCTAGGTATACTGCTATTCTAGGATTATTCTAGATATTCCTACCTACTAGCTGGTGCCTAGGTTGACACTATTGGACAGGAGAGCTGTTTGTCAAGCAAGTAAGTATCAAAATTCTATTCATTTGTCAAAGCTAATCTCTTTCTTGAAGCTGGTGGAAAAAATCATTCCCACATTTGAAGAACTCCATGGCCCAGAATATCAGGCTTTGATCATGGTCAACAACTCTCAGGGGCATTCAGCATACTCAACTGATGCACTTTTGGTCTCTTGAATGAATATGTGACCTGGTGGTAAACAAGCTTGTTTACAAGATGGGTGGTTCATGTGTGGCAATGAAAAAATTATTCAATCAATGATCTTTCCACCAGATCACCCCAAATTTTCAGATATGCCAAAAGGGATGAAAGAAGTGCTGAAGGAATGTGGAATCAACACAAAAGACTTGCACATGGAATGTAAGGAGCCAAAGTGCTTGCCAGAAGCAAAGACCTGTTGTGCAAGCCATATCCTCAGTCTTCAGCCAGACTTTCAAGCTCAACAGTCACTTGTTCAGGAAGTCATTGAAGCTGCAGGTCATCTGTGCATTTTCCTACCAAAATTCCATTGTGAACTCAACTTCATTGAGTTTTTCTGGGGAGCTGTGAAGAGGTACCTCTGTAATCACTGTGATTACACCTTCAGCACACTCAAGGAAAATTTACCAAAAGCTTTGGCATCTGTTGAGCTAAAGACTATTCGGCTGTGGGAACACTGAATGATTTGGTGGATGGAGGCATATAGATCAGGCATGGACACAAAGTCAGCTCAAGCAAAGGTGAAAGAATATAGCTCCCATGTCTATACATCCCACAGATGTGTTCCAGAGGCAATTGCTCGTCAATTTGACAAATAGTTTAGATAATTTATCGCTTATCTAATGGACCCTTATTACCATTTTAGGATAGGTGGCCAAGTAGCCCAGATCCGAAAATTAATAACTCTGTCAATTTTTATTTTATTGCAAATCCCTTTAACAAATCTATTTATCTTATCAAAATAAGGCATTTTTTTAAAGGAATAAGGTTTTGGGCTTTTTTTTGAGTGGCTATTTTGGTTGTACAAAAGTAGTGGTGACTTAGTGTCCCCCACCATAGGATAATATTCTGTGATTTGTGGGTGCAATTCTTAACTAATTTTAATACAACCAACAACATCATGATTCTATTAATACTTTCTACAATTTGAGATACTTTTTAGTCACTCATGTGGACATAGATGTTGACAAGGAGTATATTACACTTATGGAGACTTCTGGCAAATGAAGATAAATAGACATAGCTATCCATGATGATGATGGTAAAACATGCAAATAAAATCTGAAGGACTTGCAATTAGGAACACTATTTATTTCTTCCTAACTTAAACTCAATAAACATTTGATATGTTCAGCCTGTGTTGGTGACATTAACACTTTAATCATTGCAAATAGTGTATTGACTATATTAATATTTCTATAGTGACCATGATTAACTATTCTTTTAATCGTTCCATAATGATTATAACTGGCCTGTTATCTAGCTAATTGTAATACTTCTATAATGACTATGACCAGTCTATTATCTAATCAAATTTGATGCTTCTGTAGTGACTATGTAATAGGGTATTCCCCATATACAATTATTTACACAGCCTATTCTTGGACTTCTGTACATTTGTTTATATTTATTGATGCCCTCTGTTGCTTCTACATTCTTGTCACTCTGCAAATACAGTGCAGGCTGCTAATAGGACTGAGCATACTTGCACTATATGAATTGAGTCATTGAAGTGTGCAAAAACTTCATCTGTGGACTGTATCATAGATCTAGAGAAGATAAAGAGTGAGAGGGCCTCATAGGCTGATCAGTATCTAACCAAGTTTAATTTGAATGGAATTGAAGCATGAGCAAGGATATGTAAATATTGAATAAAGTTGAAGGTAAAAAAATCTGATCTCATATAAAAAAAGATGAATTTCAAGTTACAGCTTACTAATAACAAGCAAATTTAAGGAGTGGTGAAATTTTGTAAATATCTAACAACATTGGAGGATGAGCAAGGATAGATATAGATTGAGTAAAAATGAGGATGAACAAGAGGACTCACATGTTCCAAAACAATATAGAGCTGAAATTTCAAACTTCAGTATATAACAGAATAGAAGTTGTGTTGAAAGGTTTGAAATATAGAATAAGGTCTTAAGTGTTGAATTCCTGCTACACAGTGATTGAAGCAACTGGTTGAATTTCTGCTATTCAGATATTACAGTAGGTAGCAGAATACCAGCTACTCAGATATAAAGATGGGTAACTTAATTCCTGATACCCAGAATATGAACTGAGTAGCTTAATTCCTGCAACTCAGAATAAGAAGTAAGTAGCTGAATTTCTGCTATCCAAAATAAGAGATGAGTAGCTTAATTCCTGTGACTCAGAATAAGAAATGAGTAGCTGAATACCTGCTACCCAGAGTAAGAGATGAGTAGATGAATACCTGTGACCCAGAATAAGAGATGAGTAGCTTAATTCCTACTACTCAGAATAAGAGATGAGAAGCTTAATTCCTGCTACCCAGAATATGAACTGAGTAGCTTAATTCCTGCTACTCAGAACATGAATTGAGTAGCTGAATACCTGCTACCAAGAAGATGAGTAGCTGAATGCATGCTACCCAGAGTAAGAGATGAGTAACTTAATTCCTGCTACCCAGCATATGAACTGAGTAGCTTAATTCCGGCTACCCAGAATATGAACTAAGTAGCCTAATTCCTGCTACTCAGAACATGAATTGAGTAGCTGAATACCTGCTACCAAGAATAAGAGATGAGTAACTTAATTCCTGCTACCCAGAATATGAACTGAGTAGCTTAATTCCTGCTACTCAGAATAAGAGATGAGTAGCTTAATTCCTGCTACCCAGAATAACAGATGAGTTGCTTAATTCCTGCAACTCAGAATAGGAGATGAGTAGCTTAACTCCTGCTACCCAGAATATGAACTGAGTAGCTTAATTTCTGCTACTCAGAACATGAATTGAGTAGCTTAATTCCTGCTACCCAGAATAACAGATGAGTTGCTTAATTCCTGCAACTCAGAATAGGAGATGAGTAGCTTAACTCCTGCTACCCAGAATATGAACTGAGTAGCTTAATTTCTGCTACTCAGAACATGAATTGAGTAGCTTAATTCCTGCTACCCAGAATAAGAGATGAGTAGCTGAATTCCTGCTACTAAAAATAAGAGAGGAACAGCTTAATTCCTGCAACTCTGAATAAGAGATGAGTAGCTTAATTCCTGCTACTCAGAACAAAAGATGAGTAGCTTAATTCCTGCTACCCAGAATAACAGATGAGTTGCTTAATTCCTGCAACTCAGAATAGGAGATGAGTAGCTTAATTCCTGCTACCCAGAATAAGAGATCAGTAGCTTAATTCCTGCTACCCAGAATATCAACTGAGTAGCTGAATTCCTGCTACTCACAATAAGAGATCAGTAGCTTAATTTCTGCAACTCAGAATGAGAAATGAGTAGCTGAATTCCTGCTACCCAGAATATGAGATGAGTAGCTGAATTCCTGCTACCCAGAATATGAACTGAGTAGTGTAATTCCTGCTACCCAGAATAGGAGATGAGTAGCTTAATTCCTGTTACTCTGAATAAGAGATGAGTAGCTGAATACCTGCTACCCAGAATAAGAGATGAGTAGCTTAATTCCTGCAACTCAAAATAAGAGATGAGTAGATGAATGCCAGCTACTCAGAATAAGAGATGAGTAGCTTAACTCCTGCTACCCAGAATATCAACTGAGTAGCTAAATACCTGCTACCCAAAATAAGAGAGGAGTAGCTTAATTCTTGCTACTCAGAACAAGAGATGAGTTGCTTAATTCCTGCTACTCAGGACAAAAGATGAGTAGCTTAATTCCTGCTACTCAGGACAAAAGATGAGTAGCTTAATTCCTGCTACTCAGAATATGAGATGAGTAGCTTAACTCCTGCTACCCAGAATATGAACTGAGTAGCTTAATTCCTGCTACTCAGAACATGAATTGAGTAGCTGAATACCTGCTACCCAGAATAAGAGATGAGTTGCTTAATTCCTGCTACTCAGAATATGAGATGAGTAGCTTAATTCCTGCTACCCAGAATATGAGATGAGTAGCTCAATTCCTGCTACTCAGAATAAGAGATGAGTTGCTTAATTCCTGCTACCCAGAATATGAACTGAGTAGCTTAATTTCTGCTACTCAGAACATGAATCGAGTAGCTTAATTCCTGCTGCCTAAAATGAGAGAGGAGTAGCTTAATTCCTGCTACTCAGAATAAGAGATGAGTTGCTTAATTCCTGCAACTCAGAATAGGAGATGAGTAGCTCAATTCCTGCTACCCAGAATATGAACTGAGTAGCTTAATTCCTGCTACTCAGACAATAGATGGGTGGGTAGCTGAATACCTGCTACTCATATATTCTCTAAGTGAGTAGCTGAATATCTGCTACTCAGATAATGTGTAAATGAGTTGCCGAATGTCTGCAACTCAGATACCACACTACAGCTTGAATGTCTGTTCTCAGTGGAAAGGGTGTTTTACAGTAAATGCATAAGACCTTTACCTCAAATGTACAAGGGCCTCTTAGTGGTAATGTGAAGGATGTTTTGGCAGTAATGTACAAGGCATTTAGTGAGTTTTGAAAGTCCTAGCTGCCCCCATGTTAGTGTGGAGTTGAGGCATTATATAAACAGTGTGACCATAGATAAGGTGAATGAAATGTGTCTGGATTGAAGGTTTGACAGAGCTGCGCCTGCAAGGTCACTCATGCATCAGTACGAGTAATAAATTAAAACCATGTCTCGGATTCCTGCCTCAAACCTTTCACTCTATTTAATGAACGTGTAAATTCACCGGTCTACCAATGAACTTCCAGTAAAAATATCGATCGGATTACGATGTTTATTCATGTATACTATGAGCCGGGTCCATTAATAAGTAAAATGTTTCCCTGCCATATGCAGTGACTACGATAATCATCTGCTTAAATGAATAAAAGGAACCCATCGCAGGAACGGTACATTGTTATCGCGGAGCCTTTTAACTGCGATGTGAAGTGCTTGCGCCGTTTTCTCGGTATCCAACCACGCATTCTTACCCCCAAGAAGGCGTTCGTAAAATGCGTCTGCAACAGATGGACCATCTTCGTCAGCAATCGACCTATCAATATATGAGTCAAAAATGTTCTTCATACGCATACAAGTCAATACACTCACCACATTGTCCCAACAACACTGCTAAAGCCGGAATATAATAGAGCAGCCGCAAGACTGATCATCTCATCAGGGAGCTGTTGGTCACCGACGGCCGTCTCGCAAGCACAAAGGAAAGCGAGTGAGGCATCCGGCAAATGCTGCTTCATAATTCTAGATATTTGCAGGCGTTTTCTACCGTCGAGGATAAGTGCGCTTTCAAGCGGATTGAATGGATTCTGTACTCCATGACATGCAAAATGAACTATTGACGCAGTGCTAAGATGAGATGCAACATCCTCCACCACAGCAGGGGTTCCTGGAACACCTAATTTGGTTAGACATGACGATGGAACATGTTTTTCAATCATTTCCATCTCGCGCTTGCTAGCAGGCAAGGTTTCTGATTGAATGACTGCTAGCATGTTAAGCGGTTTGGGTGTGGAATTTGAATGAATTTTATGCGTAGGATTCAGGAGCAACGCGCTGATCGTCGGGATATACGATGAAATAAGATAGTCGGACACGCATTCAACATCATAGCGACCCGCAGCATGCATCGGGAGGAATGTAAAAGGACCTACGAGGCACCATCTAATCACAATTTCTGGATCATCTGATTTCTTGGGGAACGGATGAGAAAGCAACTCATTAATATATAGAATCAGCGCACCTGCAATTGTAACATTTTAATCACTGGTTTCACGATTTGATCCCACAGAACTGCCAATACGATTCTAAATATTTGGTCCAAAGATATAGAATCACCATCAGGTTGTGCTAACCGCCCCTTACGCTCGCGCACGTCGCGTTCAGTGGTCCTTAACGTGATGTAGGTTTCAGAAAGAATCGACGACGCCATGATGATAGGTCCTAGGTTCGTGAGCAGTTGGCTCGAATCGAGAGAATCGGACATCACAGTTGCTACCTGTATCAGATGGACAAGCTCGCGTACTTCGTTGAGAGGAAGTCCTGGACAAGAGAAACATTCCACGCCCTTTTCCGTCAAAATTAAAATATGTGTTGTAAGTTCATCTGGGACTACCGTGACAATAGGTCCGTTCGAGGCTGCCACTCTGAGATCGGAGAACTTTCGGGGTTTGAGAAAATTTTCGAAGCCATTAATCTGTCGTGCCTCATCAAGTGCTGCGCTCCACTCATTATTGAGACTGCGAAGATGCGTGGATTCTGCTTCAGCTCTCATTTTCGTTTGATTGTCTATAGCTTCTGCCTGTCCATCCTTGTGAGAAGCGATTTCCAATGATAAAGCAAATTCTCGTAGACGGCGTTCGAGATCCGGATTAATTTCCTTCAGATCGTCCATTGGTGTACGAAGTTGTAGAGCTTGGGCCCAAAACACAGCTCTTCCCGCTTCCAGAAATTCGACCGCCCTCTCGAATTCACCACGCCGGATCGCACATGCCGCAGCATTTTGAGCTAGTCCAGCAGTACCGGACGTTAATGCTTTCTGCCTCGATTGCGTATCGCTACTAAGGGCTGCAAGCTGCGGTAAAATTTTAATTGCACTTTCATATGCATCCATGGCTGATAGATGATCACGACGATCTGCTGCGCTTGCCCATTTTGATGCCATAAGAAAACATAGAAAAGGAGATGAACCAGTCTCTGTGGCTTCCCGGAATAAACTCATAGCCTCATCAAGAAGCCCATAGTTGAGGGGATCTTGTCGCTCATCATGTAGAGTCACCAGAGCAATCGCTAAATCCTTCAAAGTAACCGGTCTATGTAGATGGTTGGTAGATGGTAGAGTAAGAGCGTCCCGGAGGGAGCTAATTGCTTGATCGAGATCTTTTCGCTGACCATCTAGCTCAAATAATTCCCTCAAAGAGCTGCCCAAGTTACTGAGGGATAAGAATCGTTCTATGTGTCCGGGAGGTAGTAGTTCGAGAGATTCTTGATATAAACGAGTTGCATCATACAAGTCTATAGGTTGCTGATTTAGGTCGAACCTTCTAAGAAGCAAACGAGCGAGGTTATTGAGGAGGCGCGAGCTGCTAGGATGATTAGGAGGGGATAGTTCAATCGCTTCTCTAAGCAGAAGGATGGCTTTCTCCAAATCAGGATATTGGCTATCCTTGTCAAATCTCCTGCACAATACAAGGGCAAAGTTGTTCAGGAAAATAGATGTGTCCAGATGGAGCGGCGGCTGTAACTTGAGGGCCTCTTCATGCAGTATAATGGCCTCATCTAAATCTCCACGTTGGCTTCCATGATAATAGAAACGCTTACTTAAAAGGCCTCCTAGATTAAGGAGAATGGCGGGTAGATCAGGATGGGATGGAGACCGTAGCTCGACGGCTTGTCGAAGAAGCATAATTGCCTCATCCAAATCACTTCGCTGTCCACCTTCATTGAAACGTTGATGTAAAAGATTGGCAAGGTTATTGAGTGATTTACATCGACTGGAATGCGAGGGAGGTCGCAGCCTGAAGGCTTCTCTCTCATATGTGATCGCATCATCCAAGTCTTTACGCTGCCATTGCTCGCGGAATCTGGTGTACAATGCGGCAGACAAACTACACAGAACGAGATCCAGTGAGTGATGTTCTGAAGGTTGTAGTTTCAACACGGTTTGAAGTAACGAAATGGCCTCCTCGAGACCTTCCATCTTTCCGTCCCGCTCAAATTTATTTTTCAATGCGGTAGCCAGATTACTCAGAGCGAGGTTCCGTGAGGAATCTTCTGGAGATTGTAGTTCTAACACAGTTCGATTCAACGAAATAGCCTCCTCGAGATCTTCCATCCTTTCATCTTCCCAAAACTTCATGATCAAGGCGGCAGCGAGATGTACGAAGAGTGAGATTTGAGGTGGGTGAGGAAGCCCCTGCGAACGCATAGCTTCTCTGTTCAACAAGATGACTTCATCCAAATCGGCGCGCGCACCTAAATTTTCATAGCGCCTATAAAGAGTAATCGCAAGCTCCATCAGAGAGGAGGGACGGTCTGGGTGGTGGAGAGGTCGAAGATCGAGGGCTTCCCGACGGAGTGAAATGATGTTGTCTAAGTCTTCAGAGTCAGCACTCCGGTTAAATCGGCTCTGAAGTGCAGCGGCAAGAAATATGATGAAACTGAATCGATTTGGATCAGGTGAAGGCCAGAGTTCTAGTGCGCATTGATTCAATTTGATTACTTCTTCCAGGTCACTGATATCACCAAAATCAGCTAATCGAGTACTCAAAACTATGACAAGATTATAAAGGGAAGAAGATCGTTCTGGGTGAGGAGCTGGTAGAAGCGCAAGTGCCTGTCTATGAAGCTCAATCGCTTCATCTAAGCTGTCACGTTGGCCAGTCTGCGAATATCGAGTGTTAAGTGCAACAGCAAGGGATGTAAGAAAACGGAATCGATCATGAGGTGGAGGATAGAGTTCTAGCGCTTGTTGAAGCAATTTGATTGCTTCTTCCAAGTCCTTGATATTGCCAAAATCACGGAATCGATCATACAAACCATTGGAAATATTAAAAAGGCGATCAGACCGTTCCGGGTGAGGTGATGGCAAAAGTGCAAGCGCCTGTCCATGAAGCTCAATCGCTTCCTCTAAGTCGTTACGTTGGCTAGTCACGGCATATCGAGTGTGTAGGTCATTCGCAAGGTTATTGAGCGATATATGCCGTTCTGGATGGGACAGTGGTTTTAGTTCCAAAGCCTGTTTACTCAACATTATACATGTCTCGAGGTCTTCTTGTTTAGCGTCCTGTTTATATCGGAAGCTTAGAGAGACAGCGAGATTATGAATCGTATTACATAAAAGTGGATGTTCTGGTGGTAGAAGTAGGAGCAAATTCTGGTGCACGGAAATAGCTTCGTCCAGATCCTTGCGATCTCCTACATGCTGGAAGCGTTTATGTAAGGCCATGGCACCGCGAGATAGAACGAGAAGTGGAATTTCGCTAAGGGAGAGCATGGGGTCACGGCTATCTTCCTGCAATATGGTAATCATGCTGTTCAGTTGATCTAGCTTTGAGATACCTTCCTGGAGTATCGTAATCGCGGTATTCAGCTGGTTTATATTACCTGATTCGGGGAATTCATCACAGAGTTTACAGGCATTAGCAAGCATTAGAATGTACGTCGGGGAGCTGCCCGGCCCGTGTTCCTGCGTACTACCGCGCGAAAGACATTCATCAAGGTCGCAGAGCTGGCTAGTTCGATTGAACCTTTCGCCTAACAAGCACGATAGTCGGTAGTTGAGAGGTAAATAAATGGGATCGTCTGCTGGCCAGATCTCTACTGCTTCACGGAGATGTGAAATTGCAGAAGTTATATCGCGAAGGCTGTCCGAATGGCAAAATCGTAGAAAAAATGCATCAGACAGTCTTTCTAACAACATTACCCTCATGCAATTGGGCGAGGGAGAAAGAGCTAGAGCATTTTCGAAAAGTGGAATAGCTGTTTCGAGATCAGAAAGTACTACTGCCTGTCGGAATTCTGAAATGATTGTCCCAGCAAGTTTGATCATATCTGACATCTCACCATCGCCTTCATCGTTCGGAGTGGGCATCTAGACGCGTTTGCTAAATTATTTGTTGATGTCCAAACACAGCTGAACACGCACAATTCCTCCCGCATCACTGAGACGTTTGGCTAATTCGGCGCGTAGTGAAAGAGAGTCTTGTAGATCTTCGTCTTTCCATCTGTGCATAAAGCTCACACCGAGAGCCGCAGAAAGATCTATTAACATTTGCGGTCGCAAATGATGAGAAGGAGGGCATTGTTCAAGAGCCTCCCTGAACAGAAAAATGGCAGTTTCCAGGTTTGATACCGACATATTCGCCTTGGATGCGGTCACAATGGATGAAGCACACTTGAGCAATTCGAGTGCTTCTTGATCCTACATCCCAAATAGCATTAAGTTTTTGTATGTGTGTGGGAAGAGTATACCTACCTCTGGATCTCCTAGATTGCCAACGTTATTGCTATCTGCAGACATAGTCGAGTTGTGGCGCTGTGTGTACGACTTGGATTGTTTGATGTCCAGGGTTTGTTGTGGCGCCTGCGATGGAAGAATAAACATCAGTCAAGAGGTCGGAATGAGTGAAACACACCTACGAATATTCAGATTTTAATTCAAGCAACTAATGAAGAGAAACGTGCCAGCGGTCAGTGATATTACTAATTTAATTTCAAATGGTTTGCATGATCACGTACATGTTGTGGTTTTCTCGTAGTTCGAGCCCTGTTGTGAGTGCTGCAGATGATACCATTGGAACATTAGCATATAAGTGAAATATAAGCGCGTGTGCATCGCTTAAGCTGAGGAATCACATTTGGCGCGCAATACACGCTCCACATACCAACGAAAAACGTGGGGACCTACAAGATGCCATTGGAAGGAACACTGCCTTAAAGGTGATATAAGCGCGGTGCATCGCCTAAGCACGGGCGATAAATCATAATTGGCGCGCAATTCAATCTCGCCCTGCATGCCAACGGAAAAAGTGGGAGCCTGTTAACTTTCCTTTTTGCTTTCACCTATCCCTCACCTCGAGAACAAAATGACTGCCCTTTGTACATTCCCTTCCCTCCGTTTTTAGTCCATTTACTTCCGCTGGCAAGCAAAGAAATGAAATAGTTGCTTTCGAGGAAGGAAATGTTTTTCTCGGCAGACAGAAATAGGTATGCTTATCGACGGTAGCATGTGGGTACGGAGTTATAAAGGCTGTTATAATGAGGATGTCACGAGAAGACAGTTGACGCTATTGAGTGAATAAGATCCTTCTAGCGCTGGGACGTGATTGTGGGGGGTGGAAGAAAAAGTTTTTCTCGGTATACAATAGTATGTATGTATATTTATCACCGGTGATGTGAAACCTAGCTGAGCAATTGTGAAGTGCTGTCACAATGCGAAGGAGGCGAGGGGGATGTCAATGATGTCCAGCGACTAACTTGAGCCTCCTAGTGCTGGGATGTGATTGCGGAGGTGGGGAGTGACCGGGTTGCGTCTAGGATAGATTCTATTCCCCTTTGCTGAAGGTGAGCGTCCTTTGAGTGAGCATTTGAAATATCTGACTGAAGCAACAATAGATCATTCACTCCACCATGGCCGTCTCATCTGTCACGTCTAGAACCTGCGCAGCGTGACTACACTACGGTTGCCGAGGAGTGTCAGGCAGGATTTTTTTTTGAGAATCAATTTCAAATTTCAAACTGGCGCCAGCTGCGACAGTTTGGTGATGTAGGATCAGGGACCCTGGCAGCATCCTGCATCACGCATCGTCCCGGCGCTATGCGCGCCTATTCCCACGCACCATAAACACACATCGGCGTCGTTTGGCTATTCGCGCCGCCGCTGTTGTGAACGATGAGCAATCTCTAGGGGTGTTCCCAACCGTTTCGCTGCATTATTTTTGCATAAACAACATTTATATGGTCTATATAGCTTGTTTCATTCTTTAATAGGTTTTCATATATTTTAAATACGCATAAACACTGGCTCCACTTCTTACCACTTCCCACCACCCTTTCCTATCTCCTGCGTTCCACACTTGCCCAATCACCTCAATTCATTTTCAATGCTTTTTAATATGTGCCTCCGTTATATCTATGTCTTTGATATATACACGTATTATTTCAAACATTAGTCATCTTTAAATTTTGAAATACAGGCTTGGCACGTCATAGGAAGATACCAGTGTGGAGAACCATATACTCCGCTGAAAAATGTCCAAGTATGTCTATTGAGACTTTGGTAAATTATTAATCAGATATAGCAGCTTTAAATATGTTACAATAATTGTGTACAGTGATATGCGTAGTGCTGCAGACTCAGGTGAGTCTGTGTTATTTTGATATCACTGAGATTAATTTTCTTGCATCCTTGTGAATATACTACTCTCAGTATCATTTATTATAACAAATCTCACTATTTTACACTTGAAATAGGTCGCATTACTTGGTATTCTGCATACAGTAAGCGATGCTTTTCTATCTACAGACTACCCTTGTGTTCTTGTTGAAATATAACACCATCTGACAGCTTATTTTACAAAATATAAAGTAATTCAAAGCATTTAATATGTGCGTAAACACTTATGATACTTCTGTGTTGTAAATCGAGTGTGCGCAGTGAAGAGTAGAATATAAAATATGAATTAACTGACTATTTACCAGTGTCTTGAATGGCCTTAAATACATGTAACTAAAGTATCTAGAATGTACTACAACTATCTACTGTGTCTCGGGCTGAGTAAGCGATGTGTCGGGTTTACTAATTCCAACATTCCGTGCCATATAGCCAATTTTATGGTGTGATGTATCTGCAAAGTATGTTCTCCTCCTCCTTCTATTTCACATTTTATACTATTAAACAACCTATTCTGACACATTTTAAGCTTTCCTTACTTACAGGAACATTTATAGATTGATTATACACTATTTTTGGAGCTCGCAGATGATCCCTCAGGATATAGGTAGACCTATGTACCCTTACCATACATTAGAATAGGTAATTTAGACATGTATTAGCTATATGAGAACCTATTAAAGAATGAAACAAGCTATATAGACCATATAAATGTTGTTTATGCAAAAATAATGCAGCGAAACGGTTG